>JAFFSR010000002.1:3000000-3167500 GCA_017163975.1 Anastatus disparis
GTACCATCACCACGATTAATGGTGGAGTCCATAGAAGCCCCCGATAAATTATGTGAACTTATTACTAACTAGGAAAGTGTCACAACTCCGGCTTACGGATTTTGCTCAAACTTTAGGATAAGTTTTCAGATGACAAAATATAAAAAAAAGCTAAATTAATAGTCAGGAACACTCAATATTTTCCTAGTTACAGGCAATTAAAGAAAACCACTAAAAATGTTACTAGATTTTTAAACGCATGTAGTTCTTTATCATTGATAGTTAAAGGCTTAAAACTCTTTTTAAATGAAAGCTGAGCTTAAATCCTTTCAAAATAGCAATATATGAAAAATATAGAACACATAAAAATATTATTTTTTTCCAAAGCTATAGTACAATAAAGATTGGACCCTATTTTAGCTTTTGTTATTAATTAAGTTACGCACTAGACCAACGCTACTTCGAAACATCTCTGGCGTAAAATCGTACATGCTCATCTGCCCCCCAGCTGTTTAAAATAATTAAATTTTAAGTTAAAAATTAATTATTAATAGTTACAAATTTTATCAGATTATATTTATAATGTCTCTTTTCTCATAAAAAAGAAAAGAAGAGAAAAAAAAGATTGACGCAACGAAAATACGTTAACTAAATTTGCGACATGACTTTGGATATAGACCAGCCGTGTTTGCTCGCGTCGCCACCTAAAAGAGAAGGCGACTTGAGCAATGCAAGAATGTCATAGTTAGCAGTAAAGAAAGAACAGTGGACAAGTTTACTCCCTCCACGTCCCATGAGAGGATACAGCGCCAGCTATCGAAGGATATTAGAGTGGGGAGTTACCAAAGCATGTAAACAAACAGTTTTTGGATAGCATAAACCTCGTAAGAGTATATGGCGCTGTTATGAAAGCATAGGATATTACTCACTAACTTGGGATACGTAAACTAAATGCTCTATTAGCATGAATTTTCTCTCAGTATATGCTTGCATCAAATCGTATTTAAATTTATTATAATTTATTTAATAGGTGCTATGCAAACTGTATGCTTAAGTAATTGTGAATTATAATTTATTTTTAAGAACATATTTAGTTATTGATGAATAATATTATAGAAAATAACAAATTTAAGGCTTCCCTGTTGAAAATAATGACGTCTTTCCAGTACGTCTTTGAAAGATGTCTTTGAAGACGTCTTTGAAGATGTCTTTGATCGTGTCTTAGATTGGAACAAAATAAGACGTCATTTTTTTAATGTTCCGGAAATATAGTAACCAAATTACGTCTTTTTTTATAAGTAAAATAATTTCAAAGACGTATTTTTCCAATAAATACTCATAGTAAAAGATGTAAATTTTCAAAAAAAAATTCTTTTCTTAAAACGAATGACATCTTCCTCGTTGAAAATAAAGACGTCTTTGGTCGTGTCTTAGATTGGAACCAAAAAAGACGTCATTTTTCCAATGTTTAGAAAAGTTATTCAACAAATGACGTCTTATTATATCAAAGACGTATTTTTTTTAATAAAAATGACGTCTTTTCTTACGAATTTTTATTTAAAAAATACGTCTTTGAAAATGTAAAAAGACGTTATTTGTTAAATAGCTTTTCTAAACATTGAAAAAATGACACAACCAAAGACGTCTTCAAAAACGTCATTTTCTCCAAATTTAGGAAAAAAAACGTTATTTTTCATGAATTATGTCATTGAAAAATTACTTTACATGATAATCGTTTTCCATTTAAAGGAAAAAACAAAAACGAGGTTAACCTCGTAGTTTCAACTCTTCGAAAAACGAAGAGCATTTGCGATTGAACTGAGAGCGTTCTGGCCTTATATATCTGCGTCTTTCAAATTTGTATAAGGGATCGCAAAACTTGAAAATCGCCACCTAGTGACTTACAGTCGAATTGATGGTTGATTGCGTCAATTTAATTTTAACTCACCAGGTGCCGATTTTCAAGTTTTGCGATCCCTTATACAAATTTCAAAGACGCAGACATATAAGGCCAGAATGATCTTAGCTTAATCGTAAATGCTCTTCGTTTTTCGAAGAGTTGAAACTACGAGGTTTACCTCGTTTTTGTTTTTTCCTTTAAATGGAAAATGATTATCATGTAAAGTCATTTTTCAATGACATAATTCATGAAAAATGACGTTTTTTTTCCTCAGTTCGTAGAAAATGACGTCTTTGAAAGACGTCTTTGGTTGTGTCTGAAATTGGAACAAAAAAGACGTCATTTTTTCAATGTTCAGAAAAGCTATTTAACAAATAAAGTCTTCTTACATTTTCAAAGACGTATTTTTTTAATAAAAATACGTCTTTTTATAATTTCAAAGACGTATTTTTTAAATAAAAATTCGTAAGAAAAGACGTCATTTTTATTAAAAAAAATACGTCTTTGAAATAATAAAACGTCATTTATTGATTAACTTTTCTAAACATTGGAAAAATGACGTCTTTTTTGGTTCCAATCTAAAACACGACCAAAGACGTCTTCAAAGACGTCTTTCAAAGATGTCTTTCAAAGATGTCTTAGAAGAACCTCATTATTTTCAACAGGGAAGACGTCATTCGTTTTAAAAAAAAAAATTTTTTTGAAAATTTACTTCTTTTACTATGAGTATTTATTGGAAAAATACGTCTTTGAAATTATTTTACTTATAAAAAAGACGTAATTTGGTTACTATATTTTCGGAACATTAAAAAAATGACGTCTTATTTTATTCCAATCTAAGACACGACAAAAGAAGTCTTCAAAGACGTCTTCATAGATGTCTTCAAAGACATATTTCAAAGACGTACTGGAAAGACGTCATTATTTTCAACAGGGTTGCATAAAAGAACTCGTCTTTGATTAACAGTACTTAACAAAAAACTTTTAAAATATTGAGTTTAATGTTAAATTTAAATTAATTATCTAAATGTTTTAAATACTTTGTTCCACTGATACAAAATATAGATTGTCATGTGATGATGATAAATTCTATTAGTTACAATTTATTGTTGTAATGTCTGCTCGCGTCGCCACCTAAAAGAGGAGGTGACTCGAATAAAGAGAGATTACGGCGCGAGCAAACAAAGGATATGAGAGTGGGAAGTCATCGAAGTATACCACACGAGTCATCAGTGAATGCCGTTCGTGCTTTAGTTACTCTTCATACCATCTTTTTTAGTATAAAGTAATCCAGTACTGATAGAGCTTCTCACGCCTGTCATATTTGTATCAATATTTTATATGCTCACGTAGATGGTAGTTCGCATGTTATATTAGCATAAAAGTAGTATAGGTACCACTATGGAGCGTCACAACAAACCCCCACTTCTGACCCTCCGCAGAGGTGAATGACCTCTGAGCGACATCAGGAGCGGGATGACCCACTATGACACCGTAATATACATACATATATATTATTATGATGTCATGTGTGGAAGGGTCGGAGGAGTTTGTTATGACACTCCATAGTGGTACCCAGATTTTAAAACACACACGCACACACACACACACACACACATACATTTAAAAAATTTATAAATTAAAAAAAAAAGGTACTTACCATTTTTTTATCACCATCAACAGTTTTTTTTGAACGCCTTGCACTTCCATGAGTTTTTGCACTTTATTAGTTTTTTAAAACATACTTTCACAGTTTTTCACTTTTTTAAAACACTTTTTTATTTTTTAACCACTGTTTTTTTTTTGAGTTTCACAGTTTTTCACTTTACATAAATACACAACACAGTTTTTTACACTGTATTAGTTTTTAAAACTCAGTTTCACAGTTTTTCACTTTTTTAAAACACTTTATTTTTTTGAGTTTCACAGTTTTTCACTTTACACAAATACACACAAATTTAATATTCAAACCGTCGACGGCGAAGTCGCACGGCCACTTCATACCGACAACAAAACATCCTCGCCCAGTGTGTTGCTGTCAAGAATATTTCTTGATACACCGGGTCCGAGGTAACGGCGGTGTTCAGCGCGACGTTAATAAATGGTCGTGGATGCCACTCCAGTGAGCTTGGCTCACGGCTTCGCCGCCTACAAAAATCGTCCAACACCACCGGGTGTTCATAGGAATAGAAACGCCAGTGGTCCTCCCATAATAGGAGGACCACCAGCATATTATCGCCGAAACCAGAGAAGTCAAAATTGCGGAATTGCGGGTACATTCGCATCCGTCGGATCATCACAAGATGCACGTATCCGATCGGTTCCGGCGGTACAGTTGCCGGCTCTAGCGCGGGGAGAGGATTAGGGTCCTCTCCATCACCCTCGCGAGGCTCTTTATCGTCCGGCAACATCTTGAACACTAAAATCATTGTCTTGATCTTAGTGTCATACTCCTATCTTAATCATATAATGATCTAATAACATCAAAATTTGACGTGTGAAAGAAAGTTTCTTTCACACGTGTAGTTTTCTGCAAAAAATCAAAACAAAAATACACAGCTGCAATAGGCCGTCATGATTCTATAAAACATCTACATCAGCGCTCTTAAACCAATATTGTTACAATGCAGCTGTGGTTAGTCTATGGGAAATTAAAAAAATACATTTAAAATTCTCGTAAAAATTGCAGAGTTAAAATCCGCATGTGGATAAAAGATAAGTCTGCATTTTGGTATCATCTTCAAGGATAGGAATATGAATCAAAAATCACCTTGATATTTTTATTAGATCAATAGATAATCGATCATGTATCGATTCTTGATCTATTGATCCTAGAAAGCTGATTTTCTTGAACATATAATAATCTGAACATAAGAAATCAAATGGCATCATAAGAAATCAATTATATTAAAAATTGATTGATTTTAAAAATTGTAATTACGGTATAAGTCATCATACATGCTACTGAAAGCACACGAACATCCTTAGCTTATCAGATGAATCATACACAAATTACAAATTTTAAAATTCACGAATTTTGGAAAAATAAAAAATTTTACGATGCCATTCGATTTTTTCCTATTCAAATAACATATGTACTAAGAATCACCTTGATATTTTTATTAGATCAATAGATAATCGATCATGTATCGATTATTGATTTATTGATCCTAGAAAGCTAATTTTTTGAACAAATACTAATCTGGACATAAAAAATCAAATAGCATCATAAGAAATCAATTAAGGGGTATCTGCATACCGGCATAGAGTTCTACTTTATCTACATTTAAATTATGCATTTTAATAAAAATTTGACTATTTATGACTAAAATTCATAGAAGAGGCACATTCTTAACATTATAAAGAATTTATTGCAATGTTAAAAAACAGTATAAGAGTGAAAATGAAGACGAAAACTGCAAAATACGATTATTCATAACTACATTGGGAAGTTAATCGTATTTTGCAGTTTTTGTCTTCATTTTCACTCTTATACTGTTTTTTAACATTGCAATAAATTCTTTATAATGTTAAGAATGTGCCTCTTCTATGAATTTTAGCCATAAATAGTTAAATTTTTATTAAAATGCATAATTCAAATGTAGATAAGGTAGAACTCTATGTCGGTATGAAGGTTCCCCTTAAATTAAAAATTGATTGATTTTAAAAATTGTAATTACGGTATAAGTCATCATACATGCTACTGAAAGCACACGAACATCCTTAGCTTATCAGATGAATCATACACAAATTACAAATTTTAAAATTCACGAATTTTGGAAAAATAAAAAATTTTACGATGCAATTCGATTTTTTCCTATTCAAATAACATATGTACTAAGAATCACCTTGATATTTTTATTAGATCAATAGATAATCGATCATGTATCGATTATTGATTTATTGATCCTAGAAAGCTAATTTTTTGAACAAATACTAATCTGGACATAAAAAATCAAATAGCATCATAAGAAATCAATTAAGGGGTATCTGCATACCGGCATAGAGTTCTACTTTATCTACATTTGAATTATGCATTTTAATAAAAATTTGACTATTTATGACTAAAATTCATAGAAGAGGCACATTCTTAACATTATAAAGAATTTATTGCAATGTTAAAAAACAGTATAAGAGTGAAAATGAAGACGAAAACTGCAAAATACGATTATTCATAACTACATTGGAAAGTTAATCGTATTTTGCAGTTTTTGTCTTCATTTTCACTCTTATACTGTTTTTTAACATTGCAATAAATTCTTTATAATGTTAAGAATGTGCCTCTTCTATGAATTTTAGCCATAAATAGTTAAATTTTTATTAAAATGCATAATTCAAATGTAGATAAGGTAGAACTCTATGTCGGTATGAAGGTTCCCCTTAAATTAAAAATTGATTGATTTTAAAAATTGTAATTACGGTATAAGTCATCATACATGCTACTGAAAGCACACGAACATCCTTAGCTTATCAGATGAATCATACACAAATTACAAATTTTAAAATTCACGAATTTTGGAAAAATAAAAAATTTTACGATGCAATTCGATTTTTTCCTATTCAAATAACATATGTACTAAGAATCACCTTGATATTTTTATTAGATCAATAGATAATCGATCATGTATCGATTATTGATTTATTGATCCTAGAAAGCTAATTTTTTGAACAAATACTAATCTGGACATAAAAAATCAAATAGCATCATAAGAAATCAATTATATTAAAAATTGATTGATTTTAAAAATTGTAATTACGGTATAAGTCATCATACATGCTACTGAAAGCACACGAACATCCTTAGCTTATCAGATGAATCATACACAAATTACAAATTTTAAAATTCACGAATTTTGGAAAAATAAAAAATTTTACGATGCCATTCGATTTTTTCCTATTCAAATAACATATGTACTAAGAATCACCTTGATATTTTTATTAGATCAATAGATAATCGATCATGTATGGATTATTGATTTATTGATCCTAGAAAGCTAATTTTTTGAACAAATACTAATCTGGACATAAAAAATCAAATAGCATCATAAGAAATCAATTATATTAAAAATTGATCGATTTTAAAAATTGTAATTACGGTATTAGTCATTATACACTGTACTAAAAGCACACGAACATCCTTATCTTATCTGATGATTCATACACAAATTACAAATTTTAAAATTCACAAATTTTGGAAAATTAAAAAATCTTATGATGTCATTCGATTTTTTGCGGTTCAAATAACATATGTACCAAAAATCATCTTGATATCTCTATTAGATCAATAGATAATCGATCATGTATCGATTCTTGATCTATTGATCCTAGAAAGCTGATTTTTTGAACATATACTAATCTGAACATAATAAATCAAATGGCATCATAAGAAATCATTTATATTAAAAATTGATCGATTTTAAAAATTGTAATTACGGTATTAGTCATCATACACTGTACTAAAAACATACGAACATCCTTATCTTATCTGATGATTCATACACAAATTACAAATTTTAAAATTCACGATTTTTGGAAAAATAAAAAATTTTATGATGCCATTCGATTTTTTGCTATCCAAATAACATATGTACCAAAAATCATCTTGATATCTTTATTCGCCTTGGTAAGACCTCGAGTGGCGCCTCACGTAGTAAATTATAGAAGCTTAGATGCTGGGTTAAATGCGAATAAAAAGTATTGTAAACATGGGGAGTGTTAATTTTTTAATAGAATTTAGCAATGTTTTGGAATATATTGGGCCAGGTATTCGCTGCTATCGAGAAGGGGAGAGAGTTTACAATGCTAAACATATTGTCTTTTGTGGTATCACCTCAAAAATTTTAAATAAAAGCGTATTATTAGCACTTTGTATACAGTCGTCTGCTATACATAAGCTGCATGAAATAAAAATTGAAATTATAAGTGAAAATAATAATTCTCAAATAAATTGTAATTGTTCGTGTGCAGCAGGTGCTCTTGGAAAGTGCAAACATTGCGTGGCAGTGTTAATTTATTTAAGTCGGTAAGTTTATTTTATATACTTGAATATAAAAAATGTTTAAAATTGATGGTTATCAACTTTTCTTTTCATTATTTATGCATTTTCAGTACACCTTTTTCACTAATTGAAGAAGCAACGTGTACCGATATTAAACAGCAATGGGGTAAATTGAAAACAGTCACAACAAACATGTATGCTACAGAGCCAATTCTTAAATTTTGTCATCTTAAAAGAAAAATGAATCAGATAATCATCTTATTCGCTACAACCCATTAGAAAATGTTAATTTTCTAAATGTATTAACAGAAGGTAAATATTAATTAATTACATTATAAAATAATATAATACAAAATGTGTTTGACTGATTTATAATACTGTTGTAGGAATGGATGATATGAACGTGGAGTTAGTAAAAACACTTAAAGGTTACAGAAGTGCAATTAGTAACTATGAAGTCCCTGATGTACAAAAAAATAATCAGATAGTAAGAGATACTGCTGTGAAAATGCTTTCTGCAAATATTTTCTCTCTTGTCGAATCTCAACTAATTTCTTATCATACAATTAATGATACTAAGATTATAATGCAAATATTTAATCAATTGAATATGCAGGAACAGTTATTTTTTAAAGAAAATATTGTCAAAACTGTTGAACAAGCTGTTGATATCTGTATGAAAACAATTGAGCAAAATAATAATGTATGGAAAGCTGAAAGAAAACTACGAGTGACTGCAAGTAATGCATATGAGTTGTTTACGTACTCATCAAATAAAAACCCTAATTGGGAAAAAAAAATTGTGAGTTATTTACATAATGATTTTAAAGGTACAGCTGATACAAAACATGGAATCATTATGGAAGAAGCTGCTATAAAGTGTTATCAAAATATGACAGATTTTGAAGTTATACGTATGGGACTCCTCATAAATCCAACCATACCTTGGATGGGTTTTAGTCCAGATGGTATCGTAGTAAATAAACATATTGTAGAAATAAAAAGTCCTAAAATAGGAAAAGTTTATACAGCTAGTCAAGCGATAAGGCATTTAAAATACATTAATATTAATGATAATAATATTACTTTAAAAAAAAACATAAATATTATTGTCAAGTGCAATTGGGTATGTACATTAGTAATTTACCTTACTGTCATTTTATTATTTATTCATCAGGGGATGACACATGCTTTATAATTGAAGTTGAGTTTGATAACAAAGTTGTGATAGAAAAGTATATACCCATCTTACAAGATATATATTTTAAATACATTCTGAAAGAATTAACAAATAATAAGAGTAATGATTCTAAGGAAAATGATAATAATAATATTTAATTTTGTAAAAGACTGATTATTATTAGAATATGTTATCTAATATTTTCACAAGAAATAATTTATTTAGTGTAATCCAAAGAGGTATCAATGTTCAAAAAATTATATTTATTGATATATTATTAGTAGGAAGGGAAAAAAAAACGTTTTTGTGATAAGAATATAAAATGTTGCTCTTCTTTATAATAAAGTTTATTTTTTGATTAAAACAAATGAGTTATTATTCATTTAAAAATATATAATACATTAAATTTATCATAATTTCATTCAAATTTATGATCTGACATAATCGATTCAGATAAATTCACAATTCCACAAACTACTGTAAATATTTCATTCATGTAAGGCGCTATTTTGATAGAGATCTTCTTTTTAAAATATCAAATAATTTTATTCTTTGAATTGAACGCTCCACATGCACTCTTGCTGAAGCTATTTCAATTGTGCTAGTGACATCAGCTGAACAAAACTGTTTATTTTTACCCAATTTTGGAGGTACAAATAATGTTATATGCGCTTCAGCACATTCTTCCTCGATAGCAAAGCCTTTATCAACCATAATGCCATCTCTTGTTGGTTCCAGTTTATTTAAAATCTTTGATTGATTAAAAATACTTTTATCAGAAGCTCTTCCACCATATGCTTCACTAATAAAAATGATTAATCCAGAAGGAGAAATACCTACAAGGAACTTAATTGTTTCACATCCTTTGTAATGAGAATACAATCGAAGTCTACAGCGTAGACATTTGGGTCGTTCTATTGGAATCTCTGTACAATCCAGCACAACATACGTTTTAGAAAATTTCTTAAAACACTTTGGCATACTCTTCAAAATCTGTTCTTTTGTTGGCCAATAAATTGCAGATTTTAGAATAAATGCTAGTGTCTGTAACATTGTTAAAAATATATTACTGCACGTATGACGTGACATTCCAAACAATATAGCTAAACACTTGAAAGATAGATTTAATTTCAATTTACATAAAGTAAGCACTATTCTTTCTTTGACAGGATAAACATATTGGTAACTTTTTTTTTCACAAAGTTTCACTGCATTTATTAAATTATTTAATAATAAATTATTTATGCCAGTAAAAACTTTCAAATCATCATCTGTTTTCAATAAATCTATTAAAATCACTTTTTTAACACTTGGAAAAACATTTAAGTTACCACTACTCAGTTCACTTTCACAGTTTAACATGTTAGCTTTTTGAACATTCACATGCTTAGTCTTTAATTCAAGAAGAATGCGTGCAGCAGTGACTTCTGCAGATTCTTCATCATAATCATTTTCATCTTCATCTTCATTAAAACAAACGCAAGATTCTACATTAATAGGAGTGTCATCAGAAGCATCTACGTTCTCATTGTATTTAATAGTTTCTTCCGTATACATAGGTGAAGAAAATAAAGAGTCATTTTCTACAGCATGATTGTCCAACGACTCTTTTGCAGTTGCTTGCACAGATGTATTTAATTTACTGATACTTTCATCGCTAAAAACAATTTTATTAATATTTTGTAATTTATAAAAAAAAAAAATTGTATAGTAAGATACCTTACTTTATTTCATTCATCACAGATCTTCTTTCAAAACGTTTTAATCTTTCAAATTTTTGTTTTAGTTGTTCTGCACTTAAAACTCTGTCTAATGGTCTTTTTGGCAGGTTTAATGATGGAACTGCCAATGGTTTCAATGAAGGATGTTTTGTATTGAGCCCTGTGAACATTTTAGTATTGATATTTTTGGTAATTTTATTAAACAAAATTATGTTTACTTACTGGGCATATAATCTTGTCTGGTGAAATGAGCTGCACACACGAACATATTAGAGGTTATTTTCTTGCCTATTTTACAAGCAATCACCCACTGATTGCAAACCTTTCGATTTTTTGGAAATTTGTGTAAAGAAATATCTTTTACAAATTTACACTGTGGTACAGAGCACCAACGTGAAGATTTTCTCTTTTTATTTTTCTTACTTTTCATTTTACATATGTATTTGTTTACTTTTGACCCAGCATCTAAGCTTCTATAATTTACTACGTGAGGCGCCACTCGAGGTCTTACCAAGGCGAATTAGATCAATAGATAATCGATCATGTATCGATTCTTGATCTATTGATCCTAGAAAGCTGATTTTTTGAACATATACTAATCTGAACATAATAAATCAAATGGCATCATAAGAAATCATTTATATTAAAAATTGATCGATTTTAAAAATTGTAATTACGGTATTAGTCATCATACACTGTACTAAAAGCATACGAACATCCTTATCTTATCTGATGATTCATACACAAATTACAAATTTTAAAATTCACGAATTTTGGAAAATTAAAAAATTTCATGACGCCATTCGATTTTTTGCTATTCAAATAACATATGTACCAAAAATCATCTTGATATCTTTATTAGATCAATAGATAATCGATCATGTATCGATTCTTGATCTATTGATCCTTGAAAGCTGATTTTTTGAACATATACTAATCTGAACATAATAAATCAAATGGCATCATAAGAAATCATTTATATTAAAAATTGATCGATTTTAAAAATTGTAATTACGGTATTTGTCATCATACACTGTACTAAAAGCATACGAACATCATTATCTTATCTGATGATTCATACACAAATTACAAATTTTAAAATTCACGAATTTTGGAAAAATAAAAAATTTTATGACGCTTATCGATTTTTTGCTATTCAAATAACATGTGTACCAAAAACCACCTTTATATCTTTATTAGATCGATAAATAATTGATCATGTATCGATTCTTGATCTATTGATCCTAGAAAGCTGATTTTTAGAATTTATACGAATTTTAATATAAGAAATGCAATTGCATCATTAAAATTGTAATTACAGGTTTGTTATATTACCCGCATCATTTACTCTTAAAGATTTTATTTTTTATTTTAATACTGCCTGATTAGAAAATGATTTAAAAGAAAGTACTATGTGTAGCTTGCAATTTTCAGAATTCTTACTATTGATATTTTATAGTTTCTTGGTATAACACGTGTGCTTGCAATTCTGAGAATGCTTACTATTACTCTTTCATTGTTTCTTAGTATAACACGTGTTCATCACATATCATCATCGCACATGTGCTTGCAATTTTCAGAATGCTTACTATTGCTATTTATTGTTTCTTGGTATAACACGTGTTCATCATCACACGTGTGCCTATATTTTTTAGAATGCTTACTATTGGTATTTTATAGTTTCTTAGTATAACTCGTGTTCGCCACATATCATCATCACACGTGTGCTTGCAATTTTCAGTATACTTACTATTGCTATTTTATTTTTTCTTGTTATGACACGTGTTCATCACATATCATCATCACACGTGTGCTTGCAATTTTTAGAATGCTCACTATTGGTATCTCATTGTTTCTTGGTATATAAAATTGTATTGTCTCTTTATTTGCGCCACAGCGGCTCCTCATTTCTTTTATTCTGACAGCTATAAAATGCGCTCGAAACAGTGCTTGCTCCATAGTTGTACTTGAAGGCTTGATAGATAATCATGGAAAACGTATCTAGATTTCACGCTTTTAGTGTGCTCAATTGTGTGCTACGTTTCGCTATTGCACACGAACCGATGATACGCACAATTTATCAAAATATACAGCGTGGTAATTTAAGAAATTTACCGACAGCAGCGTTATTAAGTAGATTACGTTTTATTCTATTACATTGCACCGTACGAACAATAAATTATTTACAACGACGAGGATTATTTTCCAATAGATTTATACTTGATATGGTGGACAGTATCATACGACAAAGAAATCTTTCAGATCCAGATTCGAACGAGGTGCTGCGACAAAATGGTAATTAATTAATTTAAATGCTTTAATCTATATCTACACATAATTAATATATTAATCATTTTAGCACTACGGCGGATGGCAGACGATATTGAAGGTGACGAGGTTATCGCTGGTTGTGAATACGTGTTTGGTGAGTGAGAGAGATTTTTAAAAGCTAGAAGTTTTTTACAGAAGAATATTTTTTAACTTTTTATAATTTATTTTTCTCGTATTTCTAGAACCTACAAGTGCAAGTGTTGTGGAAGAAGAAGATGATGATAACCCCGCCATTCCATCATCATCATCAAGAAGAGTGTCATCCAGAAGGTTATCATCATCATCATCATCGTCATCATCTTCATCTTCATCGTCATTGTCATCATCATCTACTGATAACTCTTTATCGTCTTCCAATGATGTTGAAATGGAGCGTAAGTATAATCGATATATATTATTACTTCTATGTTTTTAGTAATACATATAGATATATATTAAGATTAAAAGAAAAAATATAGTTGATCTGTTACAGAGCGGTGAAGGTATGGAGCGAGAAGTGGAGGAGCCACAAGAAAGACCAATATTCTTAATTAAAAACCAAACTTTCCGATTTTACCAAAGCTTTAATGCAGAAGGTGTAGAGATTTCGGGGAGAATATCATCATCACCAGCAGGAGCAAACATTTTTGAGTGGTTAAATGGATCTTTAGATGATCTGCGTAACCAATTAGAGAATGGGCGTAGTCCTTCCGATTTTATAGGTGTAACGATACTATCTGATCATTTTGTTCATGGACCATTGTGGCTATCTTTCAGACCTATTAGAAATTTCACTACTCAAGATTTGTGGGAAATGATATTTAGTGTCGCACAGAGTTCTCAAGACTTTGACATAGATGAAAACTTTGTGATCAAGTGTGTTATAGTGCCGGACATGAGGGGAAATGGACGTGTTCGATTAAGTGATGATCACGTGTACAAAAAATCAATTTTAACTATACGCAACGACGATAATCTTTGCTTTCCAAGATCATTAGTTACGGCACTCGCCTATGCTGTAAGAGGACAAATTCGCTCTGGTACGCTACACGATTACTGGAATAGTATTAGACAGCAGAATAGTAGGGAGCAAAAAAGAGCAGCTCTTGATCTCATTGATCAAGCACAGGTTACTATACCATCAACAGGGTGTGGTTTACAAGAAATTCATCAGTTTAAAATTTTTCTTGCCACAAAAAGCACAGCTATTGTGGTTTACTCGTTCCGGAATTTTGGGCGTGGGGATATACCTCTTTATGATGGTACAAAAGTTGTAATTGATGCATACCAAAATGTATCTTATACACTACGTATAATGTATTATGAAAACCAAGGACATTATCAACCTATTCTAAACTTGACTGGTGCAGCCGGTAGTAGAGGATATTGCATACCATGTAATAAAAGTTACAAGATCGCTATGGATCATAGATGTTCTAATAGATGTTTTAAGTGCATGCAATCACCAGTTTGTGACAACAGTGCGGATATAAAAAAGTGCTTAAATTGCTTTAGAGAGTTTTTTGGTAATATATGTTTCGAGAACCATTTGAAATCAGGATCGTTTAAAAGAAACGTAAGTGTTTGTAAAGCGGTGAAAATTTATCAAATTTGTTGTAAAACTATCCGTGTAAAAAACCGCGGTGAAAAACATGAATGCGGAGTTGTATTTTGTGACATTTGTAACAAACGGCTACCAATCAACCACTTTTGCTATATTCAGCCTATAGAGCAAGGTAAGGAAAGATCTAAAGTATTATATTTATTTGATGATTTTGAAACACAACAAACTCTTTCTGTGTTAGGTGATGAAAATAAAAAAAAAAATGTACCTAACCTGTGTGTTGTACAACAAGTTTGTAGTTTTTGTCTAGAGGATACTAATATATCAAATATGTATGAAGAGTGTGGTATTCGTGAATTTGTATTTCAAAAAGATCCAGTAAAACAATTTGTCGGGTTAGCTCTATCACGACGTGAAAAGTTTAAAAAAGTTATTTGTATAGCACACAATTCGCAAGGGTTTGATTGTCAATTTGTATTCAAGTATATTGTAGAAAACCATTGTTCACGGGAGAAACCAACGGTGATTTTAAACGGTTACAAAATAATTCTGATGCAAATTTCAAGCGTTAAATTTATCGATAGTCTAAATTATTTTCATATGCCACTATGTGATTTACCGAAAGCTTACGGGTTGTCAGATATAGAAAAAGGAACTTTTCCACATTTATTTAACACAGAAGAAAACCAATTATATATCGGTCCTTTACCGAGCCTAGATATGTACGGTGTCGATGGTATGAACAGTAAAGAAAGAGAAAAATTTATAGAATGGTATACTCGACAGACAGATACAGGATACATATTTAATTTCCAAGGAGAAATCGTAAAATATTATAAACAAGATGTTAAAATACTGAGAGAGGCCTGTTTAGAATTTCGAAAAAATTTCATGAAATTTAATGTAGACCCATTCGAAGAGTGCACAACCATAGCTTCATCGTGTATGCGTGTTTACAGGAAAAAGTTTTAAAAAAAAAATCAAATAGGTGTTATGCCTGTGAGAGAGTACAGAATGGCTAATAATCAATCCATTAAAGCTATACAATGGCTTTATTCGATGGAACAAAAGGTTCTACAGTGTCGAATCGAGCATGCAGGGCATGGACGCGAGAGGAGACTTATTGAAGGTATTCTTGTTGATGGATACGCTCTACCACGGACAGATGAGGATCATAATGGTACAGTTCTTCAATTTTACGGGTGCTACTGGCATGGATGTCCACGATGTTACAGAATAAATAGAAATAAAACATTATCATCAGGCGAATCGCTTGACGGCAGATATGAAAGAACATGTGCTATATCCTTAAAAATTAAAACAGGCAATTATACACTCATTGAAATATGGGGTTGCGAATTTGAGCGGGAAATTTCACGTAACCAGGAATTGAGAGAATATATAGATGCGAATATCGATATTGTTTATCGTAAACCGCTGGACCTCCGTAATGCATTTTTCGGTGGTAGAACTGGTAACACGATAAAATTATACAAGTGTGAGGGTGATGAAAAAATTGAATACGTTGATGTATGTTCATTATATCCATACATTTGTAAACGAGGTAAATATCCTGTGGGTCATCCAACGTTATATGTGGGTAATGAAACTCAAACTCTCATAGGGGTTAACAACGACATCAGTAACGTTGAAGGTCTTATCATGTGTGATGTACTCCCGCCCAGAAATTTGTATCACCCTGTTTTACTAGTTAAAATGCATGGAAAATTAATTTTTCCTCTTTGCCGTACGTGCTGTGAACAAATGATTCAAATGGATTGTATGCACGATAATACCATAGATCGGGTATTACACGGAACATGGGTGTCGGAAGAGCTTAAAAAAGCTGTAGAAATAGGATACGTGATTTAAAACGTTTACGAAATATGGCAATATGAGATGGTACAATATAATCCTGTCACGCGAACAGGTGGTATTTTTACCGAGTACATCGATGAATTCTTTAAACAAAAAACCGAGGCTTCTGGTTACCCGTCAGAGTGTATTACCGAAGATCATAAGGACCGATATATAGAGAACTTTGAACGTGAAGAGGGTATTCGTCTAAGTAAAACTGATATGAATTTTAATGCGGGTTTGAGATCGGTTGCTAAACTATGTTTAAACTCGTTATGGGGGAAGCTCGCGCAACGAGAGAATATGGCTAAAACAGAGGTTGTTACAGAGCCAGCAAGATTGACAGAACTACTTACCAATGCTGAAGTGGTTGTAAACAGTATCATCCCAGTCAACGATCAGGTATTGTACGTGAACTGGTAGTATCAGGATGAAGCTCTCTTGCAGTCACGCACGACAAGTGTTGTAATTGCAGCTTTCACAACAGCACAAGCCCGGCTTAAACTTTTTGATTATTTGAACAAACTAGGATCGCGTGCACTGTACTACGACACAGACTCCGTTTTCTATGTCAGTAAGAACGACGAACACGATTTGCCGATCGGTACACTGCTTGGTGAACTTACTGATGAATTAGCGGAGAAAGGTGTTGGTACATACATATCATCTTTTGCCTCTGGTGGGCCGAAATTTTACGCGTACAAGTGTAAACTTCCAGATGGTTCTGAACAAACAGTATGTAAAATTAAAGGTATAAGACTAAATCATTCAAATAGTCAAAAAAATAATTATGAAAGTATACGCGAGTTAATACCGGGTAACACGGACGAAATTATTATATCTTCAACGGCAATAAGAAGGACAGATTTTCACGAAGTATTATCACTTACAGAGACGAAAACTTGTAAAACCGTATATGGTAAAAGAAGATTTGTCGGGTTGAAAAAAAGCTATCCGTACGGTTACAGACACAGTTAACGACTGAACTCTACATCGTCTGAGCAGGTATACAATGATAAGAACGCATGCGCAAAACAATTTCCAATCCTAATCGCTCGTGAGACCGTGAGTGGTAGGGGGAGAGAGGTAATATTGCAGTGGTGGGGGGGACGAGCTCGTCTCTAACGCGCTCACGGTTGTGGGAGCCAATCGCGCATGCACTAAGAAGCTAGCTGTTCTGTAGCGCTCGCAAGCGGCGTGCGTTAATATTACGACAGTGAAAGGACGAGCTCTTCTTCAACGCTCTCGCGGATACGCGAGCGACCGCGCGGGGGCCCCACCGCGATCACAAGATTGTCGTAGACTCCAGAAAAACTTTAGCTTTGTCAGCAGACAGCTCTGGTAATATGGAGAAAAAAAGTGTGAGATTTGATCCCAACTCACCAAGTATTCGTATATTACACGTGTGGAATTACGCCAGTCGTGCTGCACGGCGTGGCGAGTGGGAACAAGCGGCACGAGATCGGGTACAGTTTAGATGGAGGATCGAGAGAATTGGTAAAATTATTGAAGCTGTGTTGGTGAAAAAGAACATGGATTTTACAAAGTCATAAACTATAACTATCAGTGTTTTTTGTTGGAACGTTTAGTGTGCTAACAGTTCCAAAGAAGAATAGTAGTTGCTATAGCAGTAAGTCATGGATATTAGATGGAAACATCCGTGGACATCTATGCTTTGCGGACCTACCGGTTGTGGCAAAACAGTGTTTGTAAAAAAATTTCTAAAATACATCGATCGTATGAGTGACACACGTTTTGACCGCGTGATCGTTTACTATGCTGAGTGGCAGGCAGGTTACAAAGAGCTTGGGAGATATATAGAATTTCGCGAGGGGCTTCCTCAAAGTACGGACTACGCTGGTGTCTCACGCCCAAAGTTATTAATATTGGATGATCTGAACCGTGAGTCATCCTCAAGTAACGCCATTGTCAACTCATTCACAAAGGGGAGTCATCACAATAACCTAAGTGTCATATTTATTACACAGAATATATTTCATCAAGGAAAAGCCCAACGAGACATTCCGCTCAACGCGCAATACATGATCGTGTTTAGAAATTTACGTGATTGTACACAAATACAACATCTTTCGCGCCAGCTCTGTCCTGAAGATCCACGATTCTTACAAGAGGCATACTGGGACGCCACCTCACGGCCATTTGAATACCTTTTTCTAGATTTAAAACAAAATGCTCCAGATAATTGTCGTTTTCGTGCTTGCATCTTCCCCGATGACGAATATCAGTACGTTTACGTACCTCGAAAGTAGTTTAAAGGCGTTGATTCGAGTAATCACCTTCCAGTCGTATCTTTGTGATGGAGCGGAAAACTAGAGGTCCTATCGGGCAAAAGCATACAGATATTTTAAGAGCGCTTTACCATTTTGACAGGGAACAACGCGCTGCCGTGCTCCGTAAGGCCGATCCCAAATTGGTCAGATACATTTGTGAGTGTGCTCTCAACGTGTTGCGCGGTAACGTTTCTCTCAACAGAACGCACAAAACTCGATTACGTAAACACGCAGGCATTCTTAGACGATTGGCAAGTCCTCAAAAGAATCTAGCTACGAAAAAGAAAATTATCGTACAGCACGGCGGATTCTTGCCAATATTGTTGGCACCGCTCATTGGTACAGTATTGTCAAGTCTTATATCAAAATAAAAAAAAATAAAAAAAAAATGGAACACACCAAAAAAATGATTTTGTTACCACAAGAGAGTGTGGAACGCTTACAACAAAAACTTTTCACCAACGCTGAGTTAAAGTCGGTGCAAACACCAGGAACTGATGTTAGCAGGCTGGATGCAGAGATGAGTGATATCTTGAATTCTACGGACGATATGAGCGAGCGGGATAAATAGCAACGATATTCTCAAGCATTACAACGTTATCTACATTTTAAAGATATTAGTAACAAGAAGACAGAAACTACAAAGAAAAACGATGATATGCAAGATGCTGATATTATCAACGATGATAATAATGATGATGCTGAGGCAGAGTCAAAACGAGTCGTCAAAGAATTAGAAGATCGTGTAGATGCACGAATTGTGGAAAGTGTACCTTTAAAATACCGGTCTAATGCAGCGGGTCTTTTACAACATTTGCGTGGCACAGGTATCGCCACTTGGGATGGTAATGGTGCAACATGTATAGATGGCATTCCTATCCGTGGCGCAAATATTATCGACTTGGTTAACGACGCTATGAGGAAAAGACAACACGTGAATCCGGCAGGTGCTCGTCAGTTTGCTCTGGCACTTCGACGTGTCGTGACGCCTCGGCTTTATATTGGAAACGATCGTGTGTTACAGATAATCGATGAGGCTTCTCCTTTCGCTTCTCCAGAGTCTGGTAGTAGCAAATCAAAATCCGGTGGTAGTAACAAACTCAGCGAGGAAGAACAAGGGTGTAGAAAAAGAAAGAGAAGAAAGAAAGTCGCCAGATCACCGAAATCAGGGGAAACATGGAGTCGTCTGGGCACGAAATTCTGAAATTAGAGAAAGACGATGAAGGGGAAAAGTCTGTTCTAGATTCTATAATTGATTTAATGCCTTTTGAGATGCACGTACCAGGATACAAATTTTGCGGACCCGGAACAAAACTGGCTGATCGTCTTAAACGTGGTGATGTTGGAATTAACCCGCTTGATGAAGCGTGTCGTGAACATGACATAGCCTATGCCAATAAGAAGTCGACAGATCGTCGTCGAGCTGACCAAATACTAGCAGAGAAAGCTTTTTCTCGAATGCTTGGTAGTGAAACCCCACCCGATGAACGTACAGCTGCAATGATGACTGCTTGTTGTATGGTTAGTAAAATTACTTTTGAAAAATTTTTTTCGCGTATTAAGAAGGCCATAAAATGTAGGGATAAGAAAATAAAGAAGACAAAAACGTGTATGATTCCGACGAAGAAGCAAGCAAAAGGAAAAAAACAAGAATAATGCAGAAACAATTAAGTAAGCTTTATTTTGGTCCACCAAGACCAGAAGCATATGCGGGGGCTAATAAAATTATAACCTCTGTACGAAAGAAATACCCAGCTCGAAAAGTAATTGACTGGCTCGAGAGTCAGGATGTTTACAATCTGCACAGACCTATACGACACAGGTTTCCTAGACGCCATTACAATGTTCGAAATCGTGATGACGTCTGGGAGGCAGATTTGATGGATATGAGAGCGGTCAAAACTTATAACGATAATTACACTTATATCCTCGTTGTCATCGACGTTTCGAGTAAATACGCATGGGCTTTACCACTCATGGATAAAACTTCAAAAAGTGTTGCCAAAGCATTTGAAAACATTTTGAAAAACAGTGCTAATCGAAAACCTGTGATTTTTCAAACGGACAAGGGGAAAGAATTTCTAGGAAAGAAACTGCAAGAAGTGTTGAAGAAAAATGAAATTTCATTTAGAATAGTGCGAAGTCCTGATATTAAAGCAGCTGTAGCCGAAAGGTTTATAAGAACTATAAAGGAACGGATGTGGCGATATTTTACGCATAAAAACACTCGTCGATACGTTGATATTCTAGAAAAAATATTAGAGTCTTACAATCATAGCAAACACTCATCCATCAAGATGGAGCCAGCATCTGTTACGATTTACAACGCCCACAAAGCTCGAAAAAATTTAGAATCTCGATATGGTTGCTCCAAGTACCGGAAACCTAAATACACCATCGGTGACCTAGTATGGGTCAGTCGAGCAAGAAACGTGTTTGCGAAAGGATACGAGGGTGGATGGACATTGGAACTGTTTAAAACTACTCGTATTTCAGTAGCGCGCCCGCCACCGGTATACTTTCTAAAAGATTTAGCTGATGAGGATATTGAAGGGTGTTTCTACGAGCACAAGTCGAGTAGAGTAAAAAAGAATTTAAATAACGCGAGTTTTGAAGTTGAAAAAATTTTAAAAAGTACTGGAAGTGGCCGGAATAAAAAATATTTTGTTAAATGGAAAGGTTACCCCGATAAATTTAATTCCTGGGTTGCAGCCAGCCAAATCGAAAAAACATCATGAAGGATCAATTTTACATTATACTACCTAGTAATAGTAGTATGCATTATTTCCCTGACAATACTACAACACGGTTCGTTACTCATCTACCACAACAAATACGACTGCAAGAATATTGGAGTGTTGCACTTTCGGAGATCCAAATTCCTATGACATTTCAACATGTTCCACCAAACGAGGACGAAAGATTTGTCTGTGTAAAAAATATACCACCATCGTCGCTGGGGACTAATAAAATTGCACCGGTCGTTTCATCCATTAATTTTATACGTCCAGGTGTTTACAAACATTTAGAAAGTCTCGTGGAGGAGGTGAACAATCTGAGCTGTGTAAAAGACCATCTACGTTTCCAGATAGAGCGTAGTGGATACGTATCAATCAGACGCGTTTGTTTAACAGAGGAATGTACGCCAATTGATCACGTTTTAGAATTGTCAAGGAATTTGAGAAAAATTCTCGGGTTTGAAACTGGAAAAAATGAAGCTATCAAGGTCGATAAAGAAGAACCCACTTTAGCTAATTACCCTGCTAATCTTTCTAATGGGTTACCAACAACTCTAATGGTGTACAGTGACATCTGTAAACCTTATGTAATCGGAGATATGCAAGGTAAATTATTAAGAGCGGTTTCCTTAAATACTGAGGATTGCAAATATGGTGGTGTAAAAATAAAAAACTTTTTACCATCTATGTACATACCGCTATTGTTTAACTCTTTTCAAACTATTAAAATAGATATAAGAGATCAACAAGGTCAGCCAATACCATTTGATTTTGGCACCTTCACAGTGACGTTGCACTTTCATCGTATTGATTAATAAGAAAAAAGATGAATTATTACGAGGCATACTTTGACATGCAGATCGGTGGTGGTGGTAAAAATGGTAGGGGTATCGGACGTATTTACGTTGGAGCCCCCTATCAAAGAGGGCATGGTGGTGTAGGAAGTTTTCTAGCTGGGTTGTTTCGTCGTGTACTACCGCTACTCACCCGTGGTGCTAAAGCTGTGGGAAAGGAGGCATTGCGTACCGGTGTGAACGTTTTATCTGACGTTGCAACACAGAATACTCCAATCAAAGAATCTCTACGAAATCGTATAAAAGAGTCTGGCACAAATCTTAAAAGAAAGGCTGAAGAGAAACTGGATAAATTGATGGAAGGATCTGGATATAAGAAACAGCGTTATCTGTCTGCTTTGCAGTTGGATGACGGTCGTGTCAGTGTTAAGAGCACTCGAAGAAAGATTAAACGGTGCAGCACAAAAAATAAAAAGAATAAAGTAGTAAAGAAGAAAATAAATAGAACCAGAAAAAAAAAGAAAAATTCTCGAAAAAGTAAAAAAGTACGAACGACAAGAGATATTTTCGATTAAAAATGGCGTTTTTACACACACAGTCCTGTGAGTGCATGAAATCGGAATTGCTCCTATTTGACATTCCTCCGACACAGACTACTATCGAGAGCTCTCATTGAGTCCAGTATAAGCCTATCTCCTCGTTGACTGATGACGCACCTATAGAATTCGTAATATCCGGAAATGGTGAAGATTATTTAGATTTAGCACATACTATGCTTAGCTTGCGCGTTAGCTTATACACCACTGTCGATGAGTATCCTGGAAATGTGACTGCAGAACTACTCAATAAAGTGGCACCGGTGAATAATTTTATGCACTTACTATTCAGCCAATTAGATGTACTATTTAACCAGAAACCTGTGACAGCTCCAAATAATGCTTACGCGTACAGAGCATACATCGAGACACTGCTCAACTATGGCCCTGCTGCTAAAAATTCTCATTTATCAACCGTTTTGTGGTGTGACGATACAGCTGGGAAAATAGACGATGTGGGTAATGACAACCAAGGACTTGTTAAGCGGCGTGAATATTTGGGCGCAAAAAAAAACTGTAGATCTTGTCGGGCATTTACATGCCGATGTGTTTAATCAAGAAAAGTTATTACTAAACGGCGTTGAAGTAAGAGTTCGTTTAGCGCGCTCTCGAGATGGATTTTGCCTCCTTCAGGATACTTTGCCGTACATATAGAAGAAGCTAATCTTTTAGTTAGACGGGTAAAAATTAACCCAGGTGTGCTATTAGCACACGCAAAAGCACTTTCTAAAGCTACAGCTAAATACCCTCTCACAGGAGTTGAAGTCAAAGCTGTAACAATGCATAGGGGTATACATGGTGAAACTCTGGATAATATTATTTTAGGACAGTTACCTAAAAGAATAATCATAGGGTTTGTTCAAAACAAGGTGTTTAACGGAGACCGAATGCTCAATCCGTTCAATTTTGATTTTAACATCAATTTTCTATGTTTGTTTGTTGATGGTGTTCAAATACATTCAAAACCATTACAACCTGATTTCAAAGTAAAAAAGTTATACGTTGATGCATATCATACTTTATTCAGCGGTACAGGTGTCCATTTTCTCAATGAGGGAAATAAAATTACTCGTGAGTCGTATCCAAACGGTTTCTGTCTGTTTGCGTTTGATATATCACCTGATTTATCGGTAAATGAATGTACTCATTGGAATTTAATAAAACATGGAAGTGTTAGACTCGATGTCAGATTTAGCGAACCTCTGACAGACACCGTCAATTGTATAATTTATGCAGAATACGATAATATTTTAAAGATTCAACGCATCACGACAAACAATTGTAGATTTTAATGGGTAAAGCTATCAATAGATGGCGCTTACAAATTTTATCGGATGAAAAGACATCACCGTTACTCCTCAGTATAGCTTTAATCGTTGCATTGGTCAGACAAAAAGTTAAATCATGGATGTAGTCGTGGATATTCAGTGCTTAAAAGATAGCAATAACAGAGTTGTTCCAAAAGAAGTCGCCATCGTAGCTTTGAACGATGATTTTAGCGGTCATTGGATTATCGCATCGAAAAATCGTATAAACGCTTTTAGCAGAGGCATGAGAAGAGAAAATAATTGGCTTGCATGTTCTGCATCATCATGGTCTTGACTATTTTGACGGTGATGTCACGGAGAAAGCTCTCTACCAAATGTTGCACGATCTTACTCGGAAAGTTAGAAAAATTTACGTGAGAGGTAAACAAAAGTGGTCAATTTTATACGGTATTACAGCGCGAGAAATTATAAATTTAGAATCAAATAAAGATTGCCCGTCATTTAATCAGCTACCCTGGTTAAATAAGTATTGTCTCAATCACGCTGTAAAGACACCTCATCTAAAATATACGTGCGCTTTAAACAATGTGTACCGTTTAAAAAAATGGTTATCTTTACGAGATTTGGAGCGTGATTCTGAATTTGTGTTTCAACCACCGACACTTCTTTGCGATGAACAGCCTGAAGATAATGGAAATTTTGAAGGTTATACCGCCCCACTCTGTAGGAGTGTACCCAGCAGATCAAATTCCGAAGGTGTGGACGAAACCGACAGCAATTGTAGTGAACACTGATGGCCATACAAAACCCGGAACGCATTGGGTGTGTATGTATGTTAACCGTTGTGGTACAGCTTGGTATTTTGATAGTTATGGAATGCCGCCTTTGATACCAGATTATATTAACCGTCTACGTCGTAATTGTAATAGATTCCGTTGGAATACGGTACAATTACAGAGTGAA
Source organism: Anastatus disparis (assembly GCA_017163975.1). Lineage (NCBI taxonomy): Eukaryota > Metazoa > Arthropoda > Insecta > Hymenoptera > Eupelmidae > Anastatus > Anastatus disparis. The sequence goes on from JAFFSR010000002.1 coordinate 3,025,160, forward strand.
ACATCTGATGTGTGCGGCCAATTTGTATTATGTTCTTGGATTACATGACATCTGGATTGGGTTTCGAGAAATTTCTTAAAAATTTTTCTACTGATTTAGTAAAAAACGATGCTGTAGCCAGAAATTATGTACCGTTCAAACATGCTGACGACAACATTTCTGGAAATGGTTGTTGTATGATAAGATGTTTTCGAAAGTGTTGTAGTAAGCTGTCGTTATTGTAACCTGATACTTTCTTGTCACAAAGTCATGTTCGTTGCCAAGAATATAGTGAGATCAGTGTTCGTGGAATTTAATAATTCTATCGTTGGTTTCATAGAAAACAATACTGCAGCTGCAAGCCACGTGTCGATCAGACATGTTGATGATGACTTTTCTAGGAATGATTGTTACTTTCTTCTCGTAAAGTAACGCTCACCAAAGAAATAATGAGGTCAGAGTTCGAGGAATTCAATAACAATTTTTTTTGCTGATTCGGTAGAAAATAATACTGCAGCTGCAAGACACGTGTTCATTAATAATGCTGACGATTGCTTTTCTGGGGATCATTGTTACTTTCTTGCCGTAAAAGCACGTTCGTTAAAAAGAAGTAGCGAGAGTGTATTTTCTTAGTCATCACCTTATCCCCTCCACTGTCTCTTGTGTTAAGCCTTTATATAACGAGATTATATTCATCAAGATGACAGTCATTCAGTCGACGTTCGTATCGTAGAAAGCTATTAGGAAAAAAGGAAAAAAATGGCGCATCAGAAGAAGAACTTTACACAGCCCATCTTTAATTCTTTCTACGGTTTGAACAAGTCATTTACGAAAAAAATTTCAGTTGGTCTTGAATATAATAAACTACGAGATGGCGAATTTTATCCAATGGTACGTTTACTCTCACACGATTTTCAAGGAATAGCTTTCACTACAGCTACGTGGAACGAGTTTAAGCTTACGTTTGGTGATACTGAAAAATATTTTGATGGTAATGCTGATGATTTGATGGAGCAAAAAGTGTACGGAACTGGTTGGATTCTGAGGTATACTAGAAGCCATACTGATAGAGCCATTGAAATTGAAGAAAATTTCACCCCTACTTCTGGTCTGGTCAAAAGGTATCGACAAAGCATTGTTATGAAAAAGGTGACTTTCGAGTATTTACAAGGCGTTGCATCCTGCGTAGATGATAGGATTAAATATTTAACCACGTTTGTTAAAGGTGTTAGTGTGTGTGCAGGAGAGATTGTTGATCTTGTAGAAAAATTGTGCGGTGTTCGATATGGATCTCAAATAGATGAATATTGTGCGGGCTTTGTGAAACGAGCTGTACTAGAGTGTGATGATGATATAATTGCGTCGTTAATTACAAGTGTGGAAAATAAAATAAAAGAACCTGAAAATTGTATTTTTAAAACCGAAATTATTCGTGTATTTCATGAAATCACAGCGCTTCATGTTGATTCAATTGTAGCTACGTTAAATTATCTTGTAGTTGTAAAATAATTATAAGCGTATATTCACTATATTTATAAAATAATATTTTACACTATACTTATAAAATAAGTTTTGTTCACTATACATATACTATAATTGTATCCACTATATATTTTATAAAACAATAAACGAAAAAATATAAAGTATACTCACCATCTTCTTCTTTTTTGACCAATATTGCACCTCATCCTAATAAAGTCGTTTTTTTTTAAATTTGCAAAATATTTTATTGTTCAATTAAATTAATTCTAATTTTTTCTTGATTAATTTGAATAGTTTAATAAAATTTTATTAATAAATTTTTTATAAATATTATTGAAAAAGTTTGTCATCTCTAGATTAAATTATATGTATATATATCCACGTGACGTCATAATGACTCACTCAACTCCTGATACCAATCAGAGGTCATTCACCTCCGGGGAGGGTGGGGAGTGGGGGTTTGTTGTGACGCTCCATAGTGGTACCTATACTACTCATAAATTTTTTCTCCGTGAAGGAATACAAAATTATAAAAATTTATTTATTGAAATTTGTTTAACACATATGTGAGCTAATAACCTATTTATTTTATAGATAGATATTTAGAAATGTATTATTATCGCAAAAACTAATAATACATAATAAATATATGAAGCTTTCAAGTTATAGTTTTTGTATTATATGATTAAATTATTCCTTTTACGAAGCTAATTATCACTGATGGTCTTATTTTTTAATACAATGTATCTTATACTAACTAGGAGAGTGTCACACCTCCAGATCATGGATTTTGCTCAAACTTCGGGATAATTTTTTTGATGATAAAATATGAAAAAAGCTAAAGTTATAGTCATAAACACTCAATATTTCCCTAGTTACAAACAATTGAAGAAAATCACTAAAAAAGTTACTAGATTTTTAAGTTATTTAGCATTGATAGCTAGAAGCTTAAACCTTTTTTTAAATTAAAGCTGAGCTCAAATCCTTTCGAAACAGTAGTTACAACATATCAAAATATTATTTTTTCCTAAAGTTATAGCGTAATAAAAATTGGACCTAATTTCAGCTTTTATTATTAATTAATATTTTTAAATAAAAATTCAGGTCCAATCTTTGTTATGCTATAATTTTGGGAAAAAATAATATTTTTACATGTTATAACTACTATTTCGAAAGGATTTAAGCTCAGCTTTAATTTAAAAAAAAAGTTTAAGCTTCTAGCTATCAATGCTAAATAACTATATGCGTTTGAAAATCTAGTAACTTTTTTAGTGATTTTCTTCAATTGCCTGTAACTAGGGAAATATTGAGTGTTTATGACTATAACTTTAGCTTTTTCCATATTTTATCATCTGAAAACTTATCCCAAAGTTTGAGCAAAATCCGTGATCCGGAGGTGTGACACTCCTAGTAAGTACCATAGTAGTATAAACGACGCTAATACAAAATTTAAACTTAAAAACAAGTTTTTTTTCTGAAAACAATTACGAAACATAAATGAATTTTAGCCTACACTTAATTCATTTTTTTTCAATTTTCATTAGAAAGATAAAGGACTGAAAGATTTTATCGACGCCACGTGTTTCCTCTTGCCATGCACACGATCTGACTATTGCCTCATGTATGGAAATTTCACTACTCGCAATGCGAATTTCCTCTGAAATTTCATGTATATTTACAACGTTCAACGGTGACCTCCTTAGAAGCCTTTATTAATTAAAAAAAAGTTATATCAACTTTAGTTACTTTACCACTTTGAGACAATTTCACATCGTTAAACAAAACATTTTCAGTCTCACTTCGTGGAAATTCTACATAACTCTTTTTATAGTGTAGGTAAGCGAATCGAACATTCAAACATACACAAATATTGCTCACTTTATTATGATCATAATTCATTGTTTTTATTTTTGTAAAACAATATAATTTCTACGATTTATTATTTTTAATATTAATAAATATTAAAACAAATCATGAAAAAAATAATTTTAAAATATAACCCAAAATTATATATACTCATCAGGTGTTTCCATCTCTATCTCTTTGTTTCTGTCTCGGTCTCTCTGCGTATGTCTCTCTGCCTCTGTCTCTCTGCTTCTATCTCTCTATTTTTGTCTCTTTGTCTCTCTGTTTTCATCTCTGTCCCTCTGTCTCTCTGTTTTTGTCTCTCTGTCCCTCTGTCTCTCTGTTTTCGTCTCTTTTTTCTTTGCTGATGATCTACAGATATATCACTCTTTCTTACTGATTAACTTTATAAATAAAATACAGTTCATGAATAATGAAGTTGCCTCTGTGGTAAGATCGGCGAAAGAATATAAGTTAAGAACAGGTTGTATATCTCTATGGCATCTCTATCCTTTTTGAACCGAAAAATTCATTTTCCTGTAAAATCTAATAATTGTAGCAAAGAATAAGAAGGTGGCCTCATCTCGTATAATAAAAAGCAGTATTTTATTTTATGAGGAAAAATTATTTTTATCACTTTGTTTTTAAGAAAACTTTGAAAAACTGAATTGTCCATCCTAATCTCTATTTTTAAGTTTTTTAAGGTTTTCTTCAAAACAAATCGATAATAATAATTTTTCCTCGTCAAAGAAAATATTGCTTTTTATGATACAAGAGGGGGTATCTCCTTATTTTTTGCTACAAATATTAGTTTTTGGAAAAAATTAATTCTTTGATTTGAAAATGACAGAAATATACGACCTGCTCTTAACACTCAATCCTGGTAAGATGCAGGCTATTTACTTGATAGTGAGCAATATATGGGTAAATACACCGTAGTTTTAACTTTGTATGTGACTTTTTTTCAGCAATTTTTAAATAATTACTATTCTGTTACATTAAAACGCACATGGCTGTATTTGGCTTTAAATTGTCCGTTCTGAATCTAAGAAATATACTCCACTTTTTCGTAAAGCTACATTGAACGGCACCTTCAAAATTTTCTTAAAAGTATCAAATTTTTTACAAAAAATCACGGTTTTTGCATAAATAGTATAAAAAGAAGTAAAATTTTTGAAGTCTTGGTGAATTTTAGATCATGCCGTTTGAATAATTTTCAAAAAAACTATGAGACTACTTTCTCAACTCAAAAACAAAAAATTTAAACCTAAGTAGAGTCACGTGCAACTTCAAATAGGTTTGATAATAGCGATTTTCATTCCAAGACAACATACATATTTTTAATTGTATTTACTGAGTTCTTCGATGTTGCACATGACTCTACTTAGGTTTAGATTTTTCGTTTTTCAATTGAGAAAATAGTTCTATATTTTTTTTAAAGATCACTTGAATGGCATAATCTAAAATTCATCAAGACTTCAAAAATTTTACTTCTTTTTATACTATTTATGCAAAAACCGTGATTTTTCGTAAAAAATTTGATATTTTTTAGAAAATTTTGAAGGTGCCGTTCAATGTAGCTTTGCGAAAATTATTTAACGTGGTGTCAGCCCACGGCAGAAACAGCGAAAAAGCGACCAGACGGGGAATCGATCCCGTGCCAACGGGAATACGTGTCACGCGCCTTAGCCATTACTCCACTGAACTCTACAATTGATTTATATAGATTCTAAATTGCTACTTACAAAGAGTGCTACCGTAAGTCAAAACTTTTATCTTAATGTATTGAAATTTTATCAGCTACTGATTATTTATGTTATACTATGTAAATTTAATCTAGGTCATGCGGGGCTAAACCCCACGATCTTAATAAATTTGTTTAATCAATCAATCAATCTCTATCTCCGTCCCTCTGTCTCTGTTCCTCTGTCTCTGTTCCTCTGTCTCTGTCCCTCTGTCTCTGTCCTTCTCTCTCTGTCACTCTGTCTCTGCCTTTTGCATATATCTCTGTCTCTGATCTGCCTCTCTGTGTACTGATTATTTATGTCACACTATGTAAATTTAATCTAGGTCATTCGGGGTTCTCTATCTCTCTGTTCCCGTCTATCTGCCTTTGTCTCTCTGTCTCTGCCGTCTATCTCTGCCTCTCCGTCTATGTCTCTTTATCTGAAATACGAGCAAAGATGCGTGAGCGTGATAGGGCCTATAGAAGTGCTGCTCGCTCCGGTTTCACCCTTTGCATGCCCACTATATGAAGCTCAGAAGTAAAGTTTGAAATTCCCTTGATTCGGCGAAGAACAATTTATTTCTAAACGTTTGTCTGCCTCGGTGAATTCTTCCAATCGCTGGTCAATTTTACATAAAATTGGATTCTCTAGCAAAGTATCACCATCACCTCTTCAGTATTTCTCATCTCAGGTCTTACTAAATCACTACACTTCTGTTTCTTCATCATCATCTGCTCTGACTGATGATGAAATTCGTAGAGTGCTTTCTCTACCGTTGCGTAATGATTTGCCAGTTTTTGATTTCTCTGAGGTCAGCTATTCCATAGTTGGTTCATTGTTAAAAATTGCTCCCTTTAAGGTGGTTGGGCCCGACCACCTCTCAACTGATATATTAAAGATCGCTGTTGATTCTATTTTGCCTTGTCTAACCCATACTGTCAACTTATCTCTGTCATCCGGAGTATTTCCTGATGCATGGAAAAGAATCTTTCTTCTGCCTCTGGCAAAAACAAATAAAATGGATTCACCATCTCAAACTCGACCTATTGCCAGATTTGAGATCTCAAAGGTTTTCGAGAGGGTGGTGTACACTCAACTGTGTTCACATCTTAATACAAATGCCTTACTTGACCATCTTCAGACAGGTTTTTGAGAGGCAAATAGTACACAGACAGCACTTCTGAAACTTCTTGAAGATGTTCGTCATGCAATTGATAAAAGGATGATAACAGTTTTGCTTCTATTCGATTTCTCGAAGGCTTCTATTTTCGAATTTCTATTCGATTTGATACGGTACCTCATTCGAGACTTCTTCATAAGCTCCGTGCTCTTATTTGTTCTGACTCTGTTATTAATTAGTTTACATCATATTTGAGAGGCAGGCACTATTCTGTTCCTAACTTTGATAACAAGGTGGGTGAATGGGTCTCCTGTACAGCTGGGGTACCACAAGGAAGAGTCTTAAGTCCTTTACTTTCCTCGACCTGCATAAAAGACCTTCTATTGATACTTTCCAGAGCCCAGCACATTCATTTTTCTGCGATAGTCATAACAGTTGATAAATTTCAATAACTCATTGAGTTTAAAAATTAATAATTATTTATGCTAGTTATATCGAATGCAAATTTATAATTAACTTTTATTGTGATCTGCGATGAATTATTTTTATTGTACTTTTAAAATAGTAATTCTATGTTTTTCACTATTATACAATATTTATTAACCTTGTACACTACTGTAAATCGATAAGGTCATACGGAGTATAACCCCATGACCTGAAATAAATGTTTCAATATCTCTGTCTCTGCATCTTTGTCTCTGTCTCTGTCTCCTCATCTCTGTCTCTGACTCTCTGTCTCTGTCTTTCTGTATTTCTGTCTCGCTGTATTTCTGTCTTTCCCTATATGTGAGTATAAAAGTCCACTTTTTCTTACATCTATGTCTAAGACGCTTGTTTCTGCATTTGTTGGCCCTTGGGCCGTTTCGATTGCAGGGACTTGTGAGCGAAAAAGTGCAAGACTCCTTCCTAGATAATATTTCTATTCCCTAAAGACCTCTTGCATTCAGAATTAAAGCCTAAACTTTGCTTGGATTTTTTAGGTTAAGTGACTTGGCATATTTCTGGTGGCAAACCAGCGCTTTTCCTTACAGTAGCTCATTTGCGAATATGTGGAAATTCTCTGTGGATAAAACAGAAACTATTGCCATCTACTGCTGTTATTCTTGCAGGCAAAGACCTGCAATCCACTTCATCTTCGTGACAACTAGTTCAACTGCATTTATTCGGTCTAGTGATTCAGTCTTCGCATTATCTCCTACTCTTGTGGTCTATTCTAATGGGTGATTGTGTGTGACCTGTGTGCAATATGGTAATATATTTATATATATATATATATATATATATATATATATATATATATATATATATATATGATAGAACACAACCCACGCTTCTTTGTTGCACGCGCAGTGTCATCTTTCACAGTGACTGTTGTTCTGTTGAATGATTCTTATCTCCTTCCTCTATAATCTACAATAATTGCACTCCACTGGCAGTGCATAGAGAGACACATGCACCTAAGACACCTACGCATCCTTTCTTATCTAATCAGTCGCACGCTAAGCTCGAAGCCACGCCCCTCTTTGCTTCAGCTGTTATCAAGGTGACGCTGTGCAGGAGCGTCTCCCTCGACTCGCTCATCCAATTCACCGCCGTTTGCTGAGATGCGAGGTGTGATTTCTCCTGTTCTTCCTCTCTTGAGCCGTCTTCTCAACGCTTCGACTTCTCTCTACTTGATTACAACACAATGGCTAGTGAGAGTAGTAAGGATTCTACGTCGCCAGACTGGCTTCCTAAATTTTTGCATAGCCAAAACGCAAAATTTGATTAACTCGCAGCTGCTCTGGGACGGGGTTAACTCTGTTGTTCAAAAAGCAGTTAATAAACTTTAATGCAGAGCTCAATAGAAGCGGCTTTAGGCGAAGGTGAACCGGACTGAACTAAAGGCCAACCATAGCAAGCTTCAATTCAGTTTTGAGGAGCTGAAGGACGAACTGCCACATATTAAAGAGGAACAGGGTGTCCTTAAAGGCCTGGTGGATCGTCATGAGGTCGAAATTGGTGCAATCAGATCTAGCCTGGCAACACGCAATGAAACTGAACACACCGACGATTGCAATATCTTAATTTCTGGCATCCCTTCTTCGGTCAGTCGTACTGATAGTGAAGTCATCAAAATCATCTGCGGGGCCATTGAGGTTGATTTTCAACCAGCTCAAGTTATTAGCACTCATGAGTGGCTTGCACCAAAACCTCCATTCATGGAAGTTGATGATGAGCCTTCTGCTGAAGACATCTCTACCGACGCTCACTCCTCCGTATTTAAATGCATCTCTGGCAATGTCAGGGACTCCATCATGGTTGCTGCAAGTAAGCTTCGCAATAAGTCTGCTCATCAACTCTTCGGCAATGACAGTAATGAGAAGGTCTTTCTGAGAGCGTTGTGGCCTAAAGACACTTATGATTTACTTAGGAAGGCTCACAAAGTGTCTAGAGACAAGGCCATCCTGAGGCGATTTGTGATCAAATTTGACTGTCTTCCTTAAAAAGCCTTCTAAATTGGCCCCAGTACCGATAATGAGAGAATTCGATCTAGACTCCTTCAAGTCACTCAAAAACTGCTGACTCGACATCTGCTCTCATTTCTCGTCATCGTCAGCTGATCAACTGGGACTTTCTTCCGTCTTTTCGGTTAATTGCAGCGCTCCCTCTTGCAATAATATTTCAGTGGTCCATATCAACGTAAATAGGCTGAAGTCGCACTTTAGTCTTCTTGAGGCCCGCTGCTCAGAGAAAAATTATGATATACTTGCTATTTCTGAGACTTTCTTAACTAATCTCGATAGTGACGATGTGCTCTCTATTCAGGGTTACAATCTATTCAGATTGGACAGGGTGGGTAAAAAGGTAGGTGGAGTGGCGGCCTATGTATGCAAGGAGTTCCGTGTCAGAGTAATCCATCACTCTGATCCAAGTTTTAATAACACGCCTCAATTTATTTCATTGAACATTTCCGTTGGTTCTGATTCTCTCCTTTTTGGCGTGGTATATGCGCATCCTAAAGCGGCCTATCTTACCGAATCATTCTTTATTTTTAACGAGATTTCTCTTCGTTACAAGAACATCTTATCAACTGGTGACTGTGACATAAATCTGGCAGTTGATTGCCAAGCCTCTAGATTCTTGCGTTCCAACATTGATTCGCTCTCTCTCTCTCTCTCTCTCTCTCTCTCTCTCTCTAACACACCATGTCCATTCTGAACATTTTATATCACATACTCTGCTTGATCGTTTTATAGTTGGTTCTGAGGATTCGGTACTATCTTATTCTAAAACCGACTCGCCATTTATTGTTGACCACTTAATTAAGCTATGCTTCAAGTTCCATCGGCTCACCACTGCTACCAAGCCTTTTCGGTCCCACAAACTGGACAATCCCAATGTAAATAGTTTTAATTCTAGTCGTAAGTTCTCTTTAGTTGATAAGGTACAAAGGTCACTTGATGACCTTACTGCTAGTATTAGCAATTTCATCTTGTCATCGTTCAAGAATTTGGAGCCTGTGCCACCCATAGAGGTTCTCTGCCACAATGATGTACTTGACAGAGTGGTTAAGGTTGTATGGGCTATACAGTCTGTGTCAAAAGTTAGTTTCTTAGAAAATCGTCTATATTTTTTGGTAGAAAGTAATTATCTAATTTTTAGCTTAGCAACTTATTAAATAATATTAAAACAATCATTTAAAACTTTGTTTTATTTAAATATAATGAGTTATTAAAGAGTTATAACATTTTAAAGTTCTTGAATTTTACACAAATCTAATGCAATCATAAATAATAATGCCAAACTTTCAAAAATGATTTTATTTGGCTGCAATAAAGTTTGTTCAGTTTAAAATTTAGAATCTATTGACGAGGATGGAATTTTAATTTTAATTTTTTATTTAAATTTATTGTTAATTTATTGCGGAAAAATGTATATGTCTCAGACGGTACTTACTGTTTTATCATAGAAAATTAGCAATAAATTTAAATAAAAAATTAAAATTAAAATTCCATCCTCGTCAATAGATTCTAAATTTTAAACTGAACAAAATAAACTTTATTGCAATCAAATAAAATCATTTTTGAAAGTTTGGCATTATTATTTATGATTGCATTAGATTTGTGTAAAATTTATGAACTTTAAAATGTTATAACTCTTAAATAATTCATTATATTCAAATAAAACAAAGTTTAAAATTATTGTTTTAATATTATTTAATAAGTTGCTAAGCTAAAAATTAGATAATTACTTTCTACCAAAAAATATAGACGATTTTCTAAGAAACTAACTTTTGACACAGACTGTATAGCCCATACAACCTTTACAGCTGCACCAGGGTCCTGGTTAATGCTTCTGATACTCATGATACTCTAAAACTTACTAGGATTCGACCTTGCAGTAAACCTTGGGTTTCTAATGATCTGCATCTCCCTATGAGATAGCGCCATCGTGTCTATGTATGAGTGGCTTGAACCAGCCGCTTACTTGATATTGACTACTACAAGAGATTGAGGAACTCAATATCCAATAAACTCGTCACAGACAAATTCCACTATATCTCCAATCGTATTGAGCAAGCAAATTTTTCGAGGGCAAATGTTCAGCATTACACAAACTGGGTTTCGCTAACAAAGTACTCCCATCTCCTCTCGAATACTTCTCGGCCTCGACTTTCCTGTCTCACTACTCCAGTATATCTCAATGTGTTCCAACTCTTACTTCTGTCGACATCAAAGATACTCCAAGGATTCCTCTCTCTGATTCAATTCCAGTCTTTAAGTTTCATAATGTAAGCATTGAAGTGATCAGTAGTCTTATTACTTTAACTGAGTCTAGATCTTCTGGTCCTGATGGCGTTCAGATCCCGATGTTGAAGTTGGCTGCTCAATATTTGCCGAGCTTTCATCCTATCTAGTTAATGCCTTCTTGAAGTTTATAGCTTTCCCTTCTCGCTAGAAGAGGGCCTATTTGCTCCCTCTAACAAAACTAAAGGCCATGGATAGTCCTGGTCAGACCAGACCTATTGCTAGGTTATCTGAGCCGTCAAAAGTTCAAGAGAGGGTGGCTAACCAGAAGCTTCTCAATCACATCAACTCAAACTACCATCTCAATAAGCATCAAGTAGGATCTCGAGCTGGCCACAGCACACAGCACAGCAGAAAGGTGGCAGCCTTTTCCCTGTTTGATTTTTTAAAAGCGATACGGTCCATTATAGGCTTATTGTTCGTAAATTCCGTTGACTTAACTGCTTAAATGAGATTATTCTTTAGTTCGCATCTTACCTCCTGGGTCGTTTGCAGGCAATTGAGGATCTTTAGAGTCGTCCGGCAGGCGAGTGGGCGCTTTTAAGCACTGGTGTACCCCAGGGTAGTGTCTTGGGCCCTGTTTTCTGTATTTATGGACAACCTTTCCAACGTTCTTTGTTTCTCGAGCCACATGCTGTTTGTTAACGACTTGCAAATCCATCGAGCCTTCTTCCTTGATAATTTTCCTGCGGAGATTGAAAATATCGACTTTGATATTTCTGCACTGTCTTCCTGGGCAGCTGCTAATGGTCTTTCCATCAATGCCGCTTAAACACAGGATATCATTATCGACAGTAAACAATATGTCTCTCGCTTCATGCATCAAAATGCTACTTTCCTCTTAACATCAACAGCAAGCGCATATCTTTCTCTTCAGAGGTTAAAAGTCTGGGCGTCTGGATCCACCAGACTTTAAACTGGGAGAGATAAGTCCTGTCCACAGTTCGAAATATTCATGGCTTATTTCATTTGCTAAGATTCTACAAGCGCTCTCTCTCTCTTCCTCTCTCGGGGCCTTAGACAGAGGTTGTTTGTGTCCCTCATCTTTCTGATTTTCAACTATGCTTGTGTTTTTTATGACGACCTCTTTTAACATCAGAATCTGAAACTTCATAGGGCCCTCAATGCATGCGTTAAATTCGTACTTGGTAACATTAAGGCCCAGGAAAGAGTCTCGCTGTACAGACTTGAGCTAGAGTGGGTGTCAGTTGAAAGGAGGAGTAGCTACTTTTTTCAATCATTGGCTTTCTCTGTCATTTCTTTTGGGTGTTGTACCTACTTGGTTCATCGATTTTCAAAAGTTGATCACGAAATGATTGTCAGATCATTATCACGTAGGCCCCCTAGGGTTTTGATTTGTTCCACTGATCGCACTGGCGCCCTCCAACAATCTTTTATTTCTCAGGCCACCAACTTGCTCAATTAAGCTAATATGAGCGGTGAAAAACCCTTAGTTTTCGATATAAGCCTAATTCCCCGATTTAAAAAGCACAGATACGACCATCTTATGGATGCTGATCGCAGAACCTAAGAGGTATAGCGATGACTCGAGGCGACCATGGGGTAGAATATTTCAGCATCTAGAACTGCCAACACAATTTTATTTAAGCTCAAATTAACTTTTATGTTTTCCTTATTTTATTTTACTTATCTCACCTTTGGGTCACAAAATCATTGAAGCTACTCGCGTGTAGTTATAATTACAACTATATTTTTAATTAAATATTTTATTTTTAGAATATCTTTTTCTAATTGAATTAAAAACCACCAACTAATGTACTAGCTTGTTAAATTTTTCATTGCTTACACTCTATTGTTATTAATATTGTAATTATTATGTATTTTCTTAGTTAAGCAATACCACATATGGCCATATCCCATAATAAAATAAAATTTTTGTCTAAGTCTATGTCTATGTTCTTGTCTCTCTGTATTCCTTTGTCTTTCTGTCTCTCACTATCGCTCTGTATCTCTCTGTCTCTCTATATCTCTCTGCCTCTCTGTATCTTGGTATCCCCCATCTCCCTGTATTTCTTTGTCTCTCTGTATCTCTCTGTATCTATGTCACTCTGTCTCCCTGTCTCTCTGTCTCTATTTGTTTCTCTGTCTTTATATGTCTTTTCATCCCTCTGCCTTCCTATATCTCTCCAGTTCCCTCTGTCTCTCCACCTCTTCCTGTCTCTGTGTCTCTTTCTGCCTCTCTGTCTCTCTCAGTCTTTCCGCCTCCCTCTATTTTTTCGCCTCTTTGTGTATCTCTTTCTCTCTCCAAGTGAGTATAGTTGGCTGTGTTGTGTTGTGCTCAATCTCTATTTGATACTTGTTGCTTTTTTATTCTGTCTGCAGGCGTTTTTTTGCAGGTGATTTGCGTGCAAAAATGCAAGCAAAAACTGATATAATATTCATCACCTGCATATTGCACCTTACATTTCATTTTTATTGTTTTCCTGTCGCTGCACTTTTGAGGTTGAGTTGGGAACAAAGCTGACTAGAAAATTTTGACCAGCCTGCGCGTCTCTACTGTTCGAGGTTAGCATTACATGTGTGCTTCCAGTTATTGATCGGCGGTAAATGTAGGCACTTGTTTTACCAACTGCAGCTTCTTATCTTTTTGACGACATCTAAGAACATATATACCTGAAGGGAGCATGCAAAGCCAAAAAGTGTAAGAAATAAAAGAGAGAGAAAGGTAGCTAAGTGTTTTCTCTCTCGCGCGGATTCTCATTGACTGTTGCTTTCTCCCAGCGTGGCTGACCGCTCATGGTTTTTCCTGTACTATAGCATATTTCGTATATGCTTTAAGGGGGAGAGCAACAGCCAATGAGAATCCGCGCCAGAGAGAAAGTACTTCACCCTAAACTACCTTACCCTCTCTTTTATTTTTTTTACACTTTTTGGCTTTGCGTGCTCCCTCCAAATATATATGCTATAAGGACGACATTTACCAAGTGCGATTATTAAAGCTACTGCTTGCTTGTGTGTGTGTGTGCGTGCATGCGTGCGTGTGTGTGTGTGTATGTGCATGCGTGCGCGCGCGTGTGTGTGTGTGTGTATGTGCGTGCGTGCGAGAGTGTGTGTGTGTGTGTGTGTGTGTGTGTGTGTGTGTATGTGTGTGTGAATCTGAGATAAATCGCTGTTAGCCGTCGCTGCAGTCTATAAACTGCAGTACATTATTTCACTTCATTTACTGTAGATCAAAGTGGTTCATAGGTGATCGTGAAATTGCATGCTGTACTCTCTCTCTACACATGCTAATAAGCCACGTGATTTTTGCACTGAAAATTTTTCTGATAGTGCAGAGCAAGTGTACGCACTCAAGCCCGACGTTGCATCGCTTCAGTGTGGTAGTGAAAAGTGCATGGTTTTGCCTAACACGTCGCTGAAGCCTTTGCCTTGTAGGCGCTGCCCTAGCACAGGTGATAGCACCTCCTACTTTAATAAAAAGTAAGAGAAAAAAAAAATTTAATTTTGTTATGTATGGGTGATTCTATTCGAACGGGTCAAATTCAAATTTTGAAATAATAGAAAATAAAGGTGTTCATTTTAAAAATTTTACTCAGATTTTTTTATGGTTATATCTAATAAAACAATATCCTAAAGTAGCCAAGCTGTCCATAGGTTATTCCCAGAAAAACTGATATATAAAATATATACTGGTACAGAGGAATTACTTTTATTCTAGGGGAATTACTTTTTTTATTACCATCATTTGATATATTATTTTCTAATAATATTTATGTTGAACAAAGATTTAAAACTATCTGAATTACTTTAGAATTAGCTACTACCATATATGGATGAATTTTTAAAAATAAACGACGAGTTACAGCAAAAATATGTATTTTTAAACATTATCAGAAGAAAATTAAAGAACGAATATATCCATACTTGAAAAAGTTTGCTTTTTCAAAATAAAGGATTAGTAGGAAGTTCGCCACATCCACGTGTAGAAACGATTTTATCACCAATACAATCTAAAATAATATATTACCAATTTATAGATTTTCCAATTTAGATTTTTCAAAGACTTTCATTTAAATTCTAATAATTATATACTTACTTTGATATCAACGACAAACTCTTCATCAAGGCTAATGACAAACAGAAGTTTTTATTTTCTGAATACTACGATGTAACCTTTGATTTCGTTTTATTTATTTGTAGTATATACGTAGTATATAGTGTAGTATGTAAATATGACTACAGTGATTGTTCACAAAAAGATTTCAGAATGTGCTTACTCGGAAATTCTCCACAAATATATATATATATATATATATATTAGGGTGGCGCTTATTTCCCAAAATGCTTGAATATCGTCTCCCGTCCCGGGGATCGGTTGTTACTATCCAAAAACTATAAATGAATCCAAAAAATCCGGTATAGAAAGTTTTAAACACGTTTCAATTTTAAAAAAACGCTTTTTTCTCATTTTTTCCAAATTTTTTGTACTTTGATGCTCTAATTCTTTTCTAAATTATTTTTGGGACTTTGTGCGCATATAAATCATTTCTGTCAGTAAAAAAAATATCCCCTATAGTGCTTTAGAAGCAAAATAATTTGTTTTCACCGAGATGTAGCTTGTTAATTCAGTAAAAAAATTTTAAAAAAGTACTTTTTTTCGTGTTTTCAATTTTATAGATGGGTTCTCGTCACTAGAACTGCAAATGAGTTTTGCTATGCAAAAGTAGAGTTGAAAACCTTCAATTTCATTTCTTATACAAGTTTCCAAGTGCTTTCATTACCGAGATATGATCATTCAAAGTTGGTACGAAAATCGAAATATAAAATCTATGAATCAAGTGAGAAGCGTAGAGATATTTATAGAAAACAGAAGATTCATAGGTAATGAGAGTCATGTTAATAGATAATGTTCACAGAAAAAAATAGAAGATACATGATCTCTCGCTGTCTTCGTTTGCTTGCGCATGCACATAAACTTTACTGGATTACAAACAGCGATAAACGAATGTAAATAATTATATTATTCCGATTGTTGCAGTAAAAAGTATATTTAAACGCTTCATTCTTACATTCTACCTTTCAAGACATAATATTTAGCTGTTTACTTCTAATCCTCTATACTATAATTTGAGAAAAACGTGCCTAAACAGAGACAGAAAGAGATTTCATATCTTCCTTCTCCTTGACATTTCACGAACGTGGCCCTTCATGTATTTCCCACTATATGTATAAGAACTATTTCTTACTCGATCGCAACGCTGGCCTTGCGGTCACTTTTAAAAGTCTAGGTTGCCTGTTTCCATTATAACTAAAGTTGGCATTCACAGACCCAACTCAAGCGATGGTGCTACTTGAGTATCAATGTTACTCAAGTAATATTGATACTTGTAACTAAACTACAATTCATAAATGTTACTCGAGTAACATTGATACTCAAATAACATAGTTGCTTGTGTTGGGTCTATGAATTCCAACTTAAGACCCTAGACTCTCTCTCTAGCAGAAGCAGTGTTTAGTGTGTATGGTTGAACCATACAGTAAACATGTAAAATTAACTGTCTTGATAATTTGAAATACAGTAGTTTGTTTTATCAGAGAATAGAAAAATAGAAATACTTCACTAAACATTTCATTATTACATAAAAGTAAATATATTTTTTTATGAATTAATGATTTTTTAAGTTTATATATGTTCAGAAATAAGTTTCAAGTAATTGCCTATGTGTTAGATATAAGTTTGATAATCTTTTGTGTCATATGCGCTCCAGTATTTTCTTGCTTTATTTTAAAAGTACAGAAAGACTATAATTATTAGTTCGCTTTTTATTTATATTTCAATTCATTAGCAATAAGACCGGTTATGAAAACAGCATCTCTGTCAGAAACTTTAGCTTTGTCAAAAGCTGCCATGACTGCTGGAGACATCACATTAATAGAACCTCTTTCATTTTTTTTTCATAGTTCCTCCCTTTTGCAGTATAAACTATATTAGATCTTTGCGAGCTTGAAGAGGTTTCTTCACTAAATGATTGCTCTGTTTGAAGCAATAACAGAGCTTTTGATCCTAAAAACAAATATAATCAAATGTGTAACTAAAATGAATGATGACATTCTTGAATGACGAAAGTAAAAGTAAGAATAGTTTTCGACATATTAATCACCTTACTGAAAAATCTCAAATGAGACCTCGAATGAGATTTCAAATGAAATCTCATGCCAACATCTTATTTGACAATATTTCTTATTTTAGTAGGTTTGAAATCATCGATTAGAGACTATTTTTGACAAATTAGTACTTGGGAATTTTTTTTTTTAATTTGAATTTATAAAATTTTTTCCAAGTCCCAATTTAATAGTCACCAATCGATGATTTTAAAAAAACCAAAATAAAAATTATTGCTTAATGAGATTCCGGCATGAGATTTAAATTGAGAATTTTTAGTAAGGCATGGTTTAACGGTGACTAAAAATATATTTACTTGTCATAATATCTGTCTCTGAGACGAAATGTTCACTCTTAATAAATCCAGCTTCACTAATTGATCAATTTTGGCTGAATGTTTGACAGAGTTCTATTTCCGGATCCACGATTTTCGAAGTTGAAGGTTGTAGCAATTGTCCAATATTTTCTGGGGTCAAAATGTTTTCATCTGTAATTAAATGTAATCATAGAAAAACCAACTACAATTGTTACAAATCAAATTTTTACATATTATAAATGCATTATATTACTATATTATATTATTATTACCTGAAATGTTTTCAGATTCTAAGGTAATTTGATTTTTATGATATCAATTGGTTTCGACAGAAAAACTTTTTTCACTGATTCGTCCATTGAACCCAATAGTGTCATTGAAATATCTTGGGAAATATCAAATACATCAGTCATTTTTTCAAGAAATTCAGTGACTTTTGCACTCGGCTTATTCTGAAATTTTCTTACTTGTGTATAAGACTGGTATAGATTTTTTAATTTTTTGATGCAATGATCGATTTTTTTTACTTTTATGGATGATTCTTCCTATATACCTAAAATTTCCTTGATTACAATCCGAACAGCATCAGCTAATTTGGATTTTTCAATTTGAGTCTTGTACAGTAGTCTTTTAAGAACAACTAAATTAGATGGTAAATATCTGTCATCGAATTCAGAAATCAAGTTATTTGTTATATCAGATAACTCTAAATTCTGTTGATCAGACGCCATTTTTCTCTCTAATGAAAACTGTCAAAATCTTATAAGTTTACAATTGGTTGATGTCACCTATAATGGACAGCCTGTGAAACAAATAATCACGTCGTTAAAATAATTAAGCGTTAAAAGAAAATTGTTATAAAAAAACTCGTGTGGCTAGAAATTTAGTTCTAAATTTAGCAGATACAATAAATATTTTTCAAAAAAAATTTGGTCAAGTTTGTTTTAAGACAAAATAATAAAATTTAAGTTTCGTTTTTCATGATTGTCTTGTGCAATTATATTGTATCCTTTATATCCATGAGAATATTAGATTTTTAATAGAAAATGCTACTTGATTGATAATAAACACGATCTCAAGTCAAAGCGTAATTTGAATTAAATATTTATGAAATATCCGTACGTAAGAAAATGTTCAAGAAATAAATTTTCTCATTCTGAGTTTTTAAATTTATAAGTTAGACCAGAAACATTGATTAAGAAAACATTTATTAAAATTAGTAGATAGATAGCTCCGGATATCAGATTTTAATGAAATTTCGTGGTTAGTTTCTGTTCGATATATCTAAGGAAAATCCAGAACCTTAAGGCCTAATGCTGACTTGTTTTTGAAATATAACATGTCTTCTGAAATTTTCTCCTTTTGTTGTACTGCAACATCAAACTTTTTATTTTAAATATTTTATATTTATTCAAAGCAAATAATTTTGCTTTAATTTACTTGAAATCAGCTAAAATCGTTGATATATAATTATAAAATAAAATATTTTATTAAATAAAATACTGTTAAAGGTAAAAATTTAATTAAATTTTTAACTTACATCGAAGTCGATGGTTTGATTATTAATGAAATTATCTAGGAACTTGAATGATATTTTTGTATAATTAAATATTATCATTCACTTTTTTTCCATAATTTTTTAATGATTTATTCCACTATAAATCAGGCTTATAAGATTTATAGTGTAATAAATCATTGAAAAATTGTAGGAAAAAAGTGAGTAATAACATTTAATCATACAAAAATATCATTCAAGTTCCTAGATAATTTCATTAATAATCAAACCATCGACTTCGATGTAAGTTAAAAATTTAATTAAATTTTTACCTTTAATGGTATTTTATTTAATAAAATATTTTATTTTATAATTATATATCAACGATTTTAGCTGATTTCAAGTAAATTAAAGCAAAATTATTTGCTTTGAATAAATATAAAATATTTAAAATAAAAAGTTTGATGTTGCAGTACAACGAAAGGAGAAAATTTCAGAAGACATGTTATATTTCAAAAACACGTCAGCATTAGGCCTTAAGGTTCTGGATTTTCCTTAGATATATCGAACAGAAACTAACCACGAAATTTCATTAAAATCTGATATCCGGAGCTATCTATCTACTAATTTTAATAAATGTTTTCTTAATCAATGTTTCTGGTCTAACTTATAAATTTAAAAACTCAGAATGAGAAAATTTATTTCTTGAACATTTTCTTACGTACGGATATTTCATAAATATTTAATTCAAATTACGCTTTGACTTGAGATCGTGTTTATTATCAATCAAGTAGCATTTTTTATTAAAAATCTAATATTCTCATGGATATAAAGGATACAATATAATTGCACAAGACAATCATGAAAACGAAACTTAAATTTTATTATTTTGTCTTAAAACAAACTTGACCAAATTTTTTTTGAAAAATATTTATTGTATCTGCTAAATTTAGAACTAAATTTCTAGCCCACACGAGTTTTTTTATAACAATTTTCTTTTAACGCTTAATTATTTTAACGACGTGATTATTTGTTTCACAGGCTGTCCATTATAGGTGACATCAACCAATTGTAAACTTATAAGATTTTGACAGTTTTCATTAGAGAGAAAATGGCGTCTGATCAACAGAATTTAGAGTTATCTGATATAACAAATAACTTGATTTCTGAATTCGATGACAGATATTTACCATCTAATTTAGTTGTTCTTAAAAGACTACTGTACAAGACTCAAATTGAAAAATCCAAATTAGCTGATGCTGTTCGGATTGTAATCAAGGAAATTTTAGGTATATAGGAAGAATCATCCATAAAAGTAAAAAAATCGATCATTGCATCAAAAAATTAAAAATCTATACCAGTCTTATACACAAGTAAGAAAATTTCAGAATAAGCCGAGTGCAAAAGTCACTGAATTTCTTGAAAAAATGACTGATGTATTTGATATTTCCCAAGATATTTCAATGACACTATTGGGTTCAATGGACGAATCAGTGAAAAAAGTTTTTCTGTCGAAACCAATTGATATCATAAAAATCAAATTACCTTAGAATCTGAAAACATTTCAGGTAATAATAATATAATATAGTAATATAATGCATTTATAATATGTAAAAATTTGATTTGTAACAATTGTAGTTGGTTTTTCTATGATTACATTTAATTACAGATGAAAACATTTTGACCCCAGAAAATATTGGACAATTGCTACAACCTTCAACTTCGAAAATCGTGGATCCGGAAATAGAACTCTGTCAAACATTCAGCCAAAATTGATCAATTAGTGAAGCTGGATCTATTAAGAGTGAACATTTCGTCTCAGAGACAGATATTATGACAAGTAAATATATTTTTAGTCACCGTTAAACCATGCCTTACTAAAAATTCTCAATTTAAATCTGGAATTAGATCTCATGCCGGAATCTCATTAAGCAATAATTTTTATTTTGGTTTTTTTAAAATCATCGATTGGTGACTATTAAATTGGGACTTGGAAAAAATTTTATAAATTCAAATTAAAAAAAAAATTCCCAAGTACTAATTTGTCAAAAATAGTCTCTAATCGATGATTTCAAACCTACTAAAATAAGAAATATTGTCAAATAAGATGTTGGCATGAGATTTCATTTGAAATCTCATTCGAGGTCTCATTTGAGATTTTTCAGTAAGGTGATTAATATGTCGAAAACTATTCTTACTTTTACTTTCGTCATTCAAGAATGTCTTCATTCATTTTAGTTACACATTTGATTATATTTGTTTTTAGGATCAAAAGCTCTGTTATTGCTTCAAACAGAGCAATCATTTAGTGAAGAAACCTCTTCAAGCTCGCAAAGATCTAATATAGTTTATACTGCAAAAGGGAGGAACTATGAAAAAAAAATTAAAGAGGTTCTATTAATGTGATGTCTCCAGCAGTCATGGCAGCTTTTGACAAAGCTAAAGTTTCTGACAGAGATGCTGTTTTTATAACCGGTCTTATTGCTAATGAATTGAACATTGATCTTGATACTTTAATCCTCAATCGTAAATCTATCAATATTGCAAGAGCTGAAATAAGAAAGCACGAATATGAAAAAATGAAGCAATTGATTGAAAATACTCGTATGGATTTTTTAATAGTTCACTGGGATGGTAAACTTATTCCAGATGATATAACTTGCAAGAAGGTTGATAGATTGCCAATTTTAGTATCCAGCGATAAATTTACAAAACTCATCAATGTGCCAGCATTGCAAGATCAAAAAGCAAGTACGTTAGCTTCAGCAGTTTATGCATCTTTGAAAGATTGGGGATTGATAGAATTAACAAATGCAATCTGCTGTGACACAACAAATGTGAATTTCGGATGCAAAAGCGGAACAGCGATGCTTTTAGAAGATTTAATGGAAAAAGATTTGCTCTATTTAGCTTGTCGTCATCATGTTTTTGAGCTTTTATTAAGAGCAGCATTTGAAGGGAAATTTCCTGGCACTAGTGGTCCAGATATGCCGATGTTTAAAAGATTTAGAGAGCAATGGTCTAATTTTGATTTGAATTCTTTTGAAAATGGACTACCCGGACTAGAAATATCTTTGAAGGATAAAGTTCCTGATGCGATTCAAAATATAAAAGAATTTTTAGCAGAAGAGCAGCCTAGAAATGATTACAAAGAATTATTATAGCTCTGTTTAATTTTCTTGGGCGTTGACGAAACCATAACTTTTAAAAAGCCAGGAGCAATTCACCATGCTCGCTGGATGGCTAAAGCTATCTACACAATAAAAATGTATTTATTCAGAAAATCTTTCAAAATGAGTAAGAGCGACGAAGCTAAATTATATGCTGTATGTAAATTCATTGTATTCAAATATCTCGATCCATGGTACACCGCTCCTTTAGCTATTTTCGCTCCAAACAAAGATTTGAAATTAATAAAATCATTGATTGATTTCAAAGATATCGACAAAAGTATATCAGATGCTACTTTACATAAATTTAGAAACCATTTATGGTACTTGTCACCAGAACTCACTATTCTTTCACTTTTCGATAATGATGTTGATATCAGTACCAAACGAAGAATAATTAAATCACTCAAAATCAAACCTTCAGATGACGATATTTTGAAAAAATCTGATCCATCTGATGAGGGCATTCGATCATTGTACGACAAAACACTTAATTATTTCACAAATAGTCAAAGTTTGAATTTTTTTAGTAGGTTTAATTTAGATAAAACATTTTTAAAACAGGATTGTACTTTATGGGAAAAGAATCCTTCTTACTTAGAGTGCCGTGAAAAATTAAAACATCTTGTTGTAGTGAATGACTGCGCCGAAAGAGCGATTCACTTAGCCGAAGAATTCGTCAATACTCGATCTCGTGATGAAGATCAAAAACAGTATTTACTCCAGTTTATTGATGAAAGTAGAAAAAATTTATTAGCCAGTGCTGATGAAAAAAAATTGATTAAGAAACTGAGAACAGAGTGATGTAAGAAATTAATAAAATGTATTTATAACATATTATATATTTTTGTTTACTATATTTTCTTAAATATATTGTTTGCTTTTATTAGAAATTTTAATTGTGTAATATTAACTTACAAGGAGAGTGTTTCACCTTCAGGTCACCAATTGGGCTCAAATTTGGGGAATGTTTTCTAGATGCAGAAATATGAAGAAAGCCAAAATTTTAGAGGTCAACGCTCAAAATTTCTCTAGTTACAGGCCATTGAAGAAAATCACGAAACAAGTTACTAGATTTTCAAACGCTTATAGTTCCACAGCATTGTTAGCTAGAAGCTTGTACCTTTTTTAAATGAAAACTAAGCTCAAATCCTTTCGAAATAGCACCTATAGTATCTCAAAATAGTATTTTTTTCTAAAGTTAGAGCGCAATGTAGATTTGACCTTAATTTTCTGTTTAAAACATTAATTAATAATAAAAGCTGAAATTAAGTCTAATCTTCATTGCGCTCTAACTTTGGGAAAAAATAATATTTTGGGATGCCTTAGGTGCTATTTCGAAAGGATTTGAGCTCAGCTTTCATTTAAAAAAGGTATAAGCTTTTAGCTAACAATGCTGAGGAACTATAAGCATTTGAAAATCTAGTAACTTTTTTCGTGCTTTTCTTCAATGGCCTATAACTAGAGAAATTTTGAGCTTTGGCCTCTAAAATTTTGGCTTTCTCCATGTTTCTGCATCCAGAAAACATTTCCTAAATTTGAGCCCAATCGGTGACCCGAAGGTGAAATACTCTCCTTGTTAGATCTTTTCACAAACGAAATAAAGTAGTTAGTTCACAGATTTCATACTTCAATTATTGTACCAACTTTGAATGATCATATCTCGGTAATGAAAGCACTTGGAAACTTGTATAAAAAATATATTTGAAGGTTTTCAACTCTACTTTTGCATAGTAAAACTCATTTGCACTTCTAGTGACGAAAACCCATCTATAAAATTAAAAACACGAAAAAAAAGTACTTTTTAAAAAATTTTTTACTGAATTAACAAGCTACATCTCGGTGAAAACAAATTATTTTGCTTCTAAAGCACTATGGGGGATATTTTTTTTACTGACAGAAATGATTTATATGCGCACAAAGTCCCAAAAATAATTTAGAAAAGAATTAGAGCATCAAAGTACGAAAAATTTGGAAAAAATGAGAAAAAAGCGTTTTTTTAAAATTGAAACGTGTTTAAAACTTTCTATACCGGATTTTTTGGATTCATTTATAGTTTTTGGATAGTAACAACCGATCCCCGGGACGGGAGACGATATTCAAGCATTTTGGGAAATAAGCGCCACCCTAATATATATATATATATATATATATATATATATATATAGATATATATTCAATTTTGAATATATAAAAATTATAAGCAGTATAATATGTATTCAATTTCAAGTGTACAAATAATTTAACACTTCATGGTATGAAATCCATGAATAAAATTGTTGACTTTATTATTTAATTAGAAATTTGTGAGTGCATCTCAAAAAAGGCAGGGGAATTATATGCCAGGGGAGATTACCTGATGATTTGAATGAAATTTTTACCGAGTAAACGGTCTCCAACATTCACTGCTACACAAACTTTTTTAGTTGTACATCATTTCTTTCTTAAACGTCTATTACGTATTTGAATATGCGCTTATATCACCTGTGACAGTTAAATGTTTAGAGCCAGGGGAATTATCGTAGAAAAGGTACCTTAGCTTTCATAAATGAAATGATGTTTACACGTAAACAAAAATGTATTCTATGATCAACAAAGCAATTTTTTAGCGAAATAAACATATAATAACAATATTTTCATGTGATAGGAATTGCCTATATTTTCATAAGATTCGAATATAACATTTTTTATTATTATTTCTTTTTATCCATGAAAAAATATACATTTTTTTATAATAACAGAAGGTCAAAGAAAATTTTTTTTTTCAACCATCCTGCTGAAATGTATGTACGGATGGAAAAAAATATTTTTTGATCTTTCAGAAGTATTAATTTATCTATCCTGTATCTCTATAACGTTTAAAAAAAAATTTATACATGATGACAGACAGGGGAGATTACTTTTTATACTTTCTAAGGGTCCCTACAAAAGCTACATTGCGATTAAAAAGTCAACGGATCATAAAGTTACAAGCTGAAGGTATATGAAAAATTTGTGGTTTATAATATTTGAACCTTGTATTGATAGTTTATTAAACGATTACATGTGATTACCCGTTGGAATAGAATCACCCATATAAAAAAAAAGTATGTTGCTAGTATCCCTGCGCGCGGGCGTAGGAATGGCACGTGGGAGAAAAAAATATGTTCATTGCCCGATGTAGCTTTTACGTGAAGAACGTTGTTGCAATTATGCTGAGTTACATGCTGAGAAAAACATACATAGCCGTTAAATAATTGCATATTTGATTTTAGTTTTAGATTTTCTTAATATTTATTTTATTATATAATAATAATTAATCATTTTCCCCTTCTCTTTTTTTTATTTCTTTTTTTTTTTAAGGTAGTTTGTCAGTAAACTTGATGAACTTAGATTTTGATGAAACTGCGCGATTTTATTCTTAAACACTCATAGCATCATCCCTTGAAATTTGAGACCAATTACTATTGAAAATTTAATAAGCCAAGCTTTTGAAAATTGATAGAGAAAATTGATAGAGCTAAGAGACTCAAAAAATGAAAAATTGTGTTTTTGAGGTTAGGTTTAGGTTTAGAAGGCTAAAAATTTGTATAGAGGTATATTTTTTTATATAGAATATAATGGCTATATCAGTTTTTCTCTCTGCTTCTGGGGCCAATTCACCTATCTTACCCGGCTAGACCCTTTCGTTAACCTATGTAAATTTCAGTCAAATCAATGTCTGAAAAAATCTTTGACGTATGTTGCTGCAACTATACTAACAAGGAGAGTGCATTGCATTCGGGTCTTGGATTTTCTTCTAGCTTTGGGATCTTTTTTCTTACCTAAAATCATGAAAAAAGCCGCGTCCATTCGATCCAACGCTCGATTTTTTCCGAGTTATAACCAGTTTTGTCTGTTTTGTTGAAAAAATTGCATCTGCTTTATAATTTTACAGTT
Organism: Anastatus disparis; assembly: GCA_017163975.1. Classification (NCBI taxonomy): domain Eukaryota; kingdom Metazoa; phylum Arthropoda; class Insecta; order Hymenoptera; family Eupelmidae; genus Anastatus; species Anastatus disparis. The sequence goes on from JAFFSR010000002.1 coordinate 3,051,126, forward strand.
TTCGAATTACTTATTCTAGAAGGTTTTTACTGATTGCATATTAAAGTTAAGATTAAAACCTTAAGATTAAAAAAAAACGTGCCAAAAAACTCGAGTTGTTAAAAAGTTATGAAGAGATGAAAATTGAAATGAATTTCTGACTAAAATGTTGCATTTATTTTCTATGCATTTTTTGAGCTAAATATTTGCGCTATTTTTATTCGCCCATAACTTTTTAACAACTTGAGCTTCTTAGACATGTTTTTTTTTCAATCGAAAGGTTTTAATCTCAACTTTGATGTGCAATCAGTAAAAACATTCTAGAATAAGTAGTTCAAAAACTGTAAAATTATAAAGCAGATGCAATTTTTTCAACAAAACAGACAAAACTGTTCATAACTCGGAAAAAATCGAGCGTTGGGCCGAATGGACGCGGCTTTTTTTATGATTTCATGTAACAAAAAAGATCTCAAAGCTAGAAAAAAATCCAAGACCCAAATGCGATGCACTCTACTTGTAAGTTACAGTATGTAGCTAGTATCCTTGCGCGGGAGAGTAGGAATGGCGCGTGGGAGAAAAAAAATATGTTAGTAGATAAGCTATAGGCATACTGGGTCAGGTTCCTTCAGGATCACCCCCTTTCTCCTCAAAGTGATCCAGAAAGTACGCATTGTAGATCACCTCAGTGATCTAGAATCCGAAAGTGATCCAGAATGCCTATAGCGTTTTCTACTACTTTTTTTTTTTTCTTTTTTGTCTTTTTTTCTTACAAATGATTTTCTGAGAGATAGAATAATTTCATGAGTTTGACATTGTGTAGTGCACAGACAGTTTTATAAATTGGATTATGGTTTGTGCATATGGTAACACACTTGAAAGATGGTTTTGATGGATAGCCGTATTGATTGATATTATAAGCAGGAAATTTGAATCGTAACAGCCATTTACGTTTGAATTCATTCAGAACAAAAATTTTAGTAGCATCATGTAAATATTCACGAAGTAAGTTTGCAATTTGAGAGTAGTCAAGCCCATCAGTATTCCAAGCTATTCCGTGATTATGTTTGAGGCGAATGTTTTCTTCTTGTAATTCGTCAGAGAGCCTTTTCCATGAAAAAGGTTTTTTGAATAGATGAACGATAGGATCACCACTGTCGTTGAGAGGAATGATTGCTATTTCTTTTAGAACATATTCACCACCCATTTGCTTAAAACCAATCATGTCTACCGCATATTCCATTTCGAAATATTAATTTTTTACGTAAAAGTGAAGATAATTCAGACAAGCTTTCGAACATCTCCACTAATAGGATTGTACTGAATGATGCGATCGTGTAAGATCATGCAATAAGCTGAAGTATTAGCTGGAAAGTCATTTTGAGACTCAAATTCTAGACGTACATCGACAGGAGCGCTCTTTAGAGATTCGTTTTGTCGTGAACAGTCAATAACTATGAGTGGTTCAAAGTTGATAAACTGAGACTTTGTCAACAATGGCTGTGAATCTCTTCCGTAATAGCTTTTCTGAAAATTAGCATACATATCATAGAGAATAGCAAATTGATTCTTAGATATGTCAAGATTGAGATTGTTGTACGGATAATATTGCGAATTCAAGAAAAGTCTCACATTACTAATATTACAGTGGTCGAAGCGACTGGCATTTTTAGATCTTGAACCTTTTTTTCCCGATTGTAATCCAAGAATCACGAAACGTGGTTTCTCCAATTGATTTGAAGTTTTTACCGTCCAGACGTGTTTATTTGTTGTTGGAAGAAGAGGATATTCAAATAACTCCCATGAACGGAAACTCATAGAAATAGGATTATCTTTGCCAATGAAATTTAACAGCTGGATTTTTTGTTTATCTGATGCAATAACATATGGCATTAACCACTCTATCTTTGATATTTTAATTTGATAAGTTTCATATGTGGTTGCATTGTTGGCTACAGTACCTTCCTGTATTATAGCATTCAGGTCATTTCTTGATCTTGTGAGAATGAGTTCATGTTTCATATTAACAACAATTTTCTTGTAATCTTCTGCGAAGCCTAAAATCATACTTAGAGGTATAGAAACGTCAAAATTTCCATGATCATCTACAATTGTTTTGTTTGCTTCTTCAACACCAAGCCAGCCTGCATTTTCTAATGTTAAAGTCTGATTTGGATTAAATGAAGTGCATCCCTTCATGAGACTACTTAGACCAACATTTTTACTTTTATCTATCTCTACAGCATTAATTTCATATCGAATTTCATCAAACAGATGACAAATGCCATTGTTAACGAAATTAGTTTTAGTTAGTGCTTGTCCATCCGGTTTTTGTAATTTTCCACATACATGGATGTAACTACATGATGGTAAGAGGCATAAATCTTGATGCTGAATAGAAATACGGATTTCATCACTGTTATTGAAACTTAATGTGGAGTATGGTTGATGTGCGTGAACCTCATAATGAGCAATAGACTCATCGAATGCGACACCTGATTGAATGCTTAGAATTTCGTCCATTTTTCTGAAAGCAGCAGAGAATGATACAATTTATCTTTTTCCACGTACTTTGAGACCTATGCTTTTGAGAAACTGGATGCTCTTCCGTGTTAACGGTTTGAGTACCTTTGGAAGACTGATGGTGGGTTGACATGATGGCTGACTTATATGCACACTTGAATTATAAACGATTCCCATTATACAGATTTTATGTGAAGTCTAACAGTAATTTCCTCTCCTCGGAAATTCACTAAATTTCCGTCTTGATCAACGATTCGGATTTGGAGATGATCTATACTCTTAACATTGAGTGGTAAATATATGACATGCGATGGAACTTCTATGATTTTATATCCTGGAGGAACTTTTGGGAAAAACTCATGGATCGTGTGAACTTTTTTGTTGTTGATGTAAGCACCTGTAGTAATATTACACTCTACTCTGAGTGCGTTTATTTTCAATATCTTCACAGGTAAATCAGAGCTGTGATGAATGTCTTCATGAAGAACGCGACGAGTGAAACCGAGAAGACTGCCTATTGAATCGCGAGGACTAAGATCTATCTGATCGCTGCAATAAATTTCACTTCTGAGAGTATTGTTGTTAGCTTTCAAGGAAAACTCGATGTCTTTAGATTTCAAATCTTTTTGCAAAAATTGATTAATAGCATCAATTTCATAACTGCCAGTAGGAATAATAATAATCTTCTCTCCGTTTATATGAAGTTTATTATTCGAATCGTCAACATTGGGAATCGAGTTGAATGTTAAAAGTTCAACTAAACCCAAAACAAAATTCTTATGCTGTGGTAGTTCTATTGAAGAAAAATATTGCGCTTCTAAGATAGAAGATTTGCCTGAAAGACTCAAAGTGAAACTATCTTCCATGACTGTTTGAAAAAGAATGATCCTGCTTGTCTGAAAATTCTTCTTTTATAGTCTTTCACACAAGAATTGAAGACAAAGATGTCCACAAATAAATGAGTCAAAATTTCGATATCTTTTATAGTTGTATTTCACTTCTTTCACGTTAAAATATAACATGAGATCTATAGAGGGTTTAAGATCACCAAAACTATCAAAATAAATCACTTCAGAACCTCGTTTTCGATAACATACCCAGTGAGTGCCTTTGTTTTGAAAATCATCTAAGTTAACTATAGCAGATTCGTTATGCCATGGGCCATCAGAAGGTAGATTATTTCTCATGAAAACACCTCGAAAATATGGGATTTGCATCATACGAGCATACTTTATAAGATCATAGTCAGTCAGTGCACGATTTGGCAAAGTTAAATCGAAGTTTTTTTTTTTAACTTGACCATTACCGATATGAGGTTTCATAAATAATCCCATTCCAGTTTTATATGGTTTAAGATAGAGACCTTTTCCTAGAGCAATAGCTTCCATAGTTTTATTATGTCTCTTACTTTCTTCATAATTTTTCTGTGCAGCTTTAGCCTCATTTACTGCTTTAGGCTATTCCAGCAGCTCCTCCAGCCAGAGCACCAGTTGCACTTAGTGCTGCGAACAATGGTATGAGAAAAGGCAGAGCGCCACCTATTTTTGATGGAACAGGTAGAATACGTGGAATGATAATTTTTTTTTACCGCCAACGATCTTGAGAGCTTCACGTGCACCTTTTAAAGCGGACTGTATAACTTTGCGAGAATGTTTACTTGGTTTTAATGATTTTTTACTTGCAGTTACTAATTTACTCAATTTTACACCCATACCTGTCTTTCCTTTTAATTTCATAGCATTTGCAACAACAAAAGCAGTTGCTTTTTCGCTAAGACTTGCATTTTTGGCTCTAACACGCTGCCAAGCTTTATCAGCGAGCTTCATGTCAGCTACTTTTCGATCAGCATTTTTATCAGAATAAGATATGTCATGTTCTTTGCATGCTTGATCAAGTGGATTGATACCTGTATCACCTCTTTTTAGACGCTTTTTCAGTTTTGTTCCGGGACCACAATATTGATATCCAGGAATATGCATTTCAATAGGTAAGTTATTGATTACTTTATCAAGTAACCCTTTACCCTTAGGGTGCTTCTGCGATTTGTGTACGAGCATCTCTCTTCGAGTGTTGATTTACAACTGATGATCAAAAATATAAAACAAGCGTTTATATTTAGAAAAGGTCAATCTTAGATTTGACTTTGTTACGTAAACATGGATTTTACTGAGCAGAACGTCAAACTTCCCGTCGGCAACTTTGATTTTGAGAAAACGAAAAGAAAATAGCGACATGGAGAGTTACTTCCAGATAATATACGAGCAGTATTTTGTGGCCCATCGAACTGTGGAAAAACTAATAGTTTATTAGCTCTAATTACACACCCTAATGGTCTTAGATTTGAAAATTTGTATGTATACTCTAAATCCTTAAATCAACCGAAATACTAATTTCTTCAAAAAGTTTTAGAACCAATTGAAGGTATATCATATCTATCGTTCAGTGAACATGCATCTGTAGTGTCTCCAGATGAAGCCCTACCTAATTCAATTATGATTTTTGATGATGTGGCTTGTGAGAAGCAGGATAACGTCAGAGCTTTTTTTCTGTATGGGGAGACACAAAAGTGTAGATAGCTTTTATCTATGTCAGTCATATGCTCATATACCGAAACATCTCATCAGGGACAATATTAATTTGATGGTAATTTATCGTCAAGATGATGTTAATCTTAAACATATCTATGAAGACCATGTGAATACTGACTTAACTTTAAATGAATTTCGAAATCTTTGTACAGAATGCTGGAAGAATGACAAGTATGGATTTGTTGTTATTGACAAAGATAGAGCAATGAATGATGGTAGATATAGAAAAGGATTTGACTGTTTTGCCATTAAAAAGGAAGTATAAATCTTAATCTTTGCAGTTTGATTGTAGACAGCATCTTGTCAGCATGCCTGACTTTAAGAAAGAAAAAAGTGTTCTTATTGAGCTCTTACGAGCACGCGAGGCTATTAGAAAAAAATACTCTTTGTTAAAAAAGGAGAGAGATGATTTTGAAAAGGTTATTGGTGATACTTTAAAACCAGTTATTACACCACTTGAAAAGCTTGTCGATTCGACAACTGAAAGTGTGTCACGTTCTAATCACATTAAGGCCATAGACAGTAACAGAAAATCTGCAAAAAAAAAGATTGAGATTTGATGAATCAAGTTATATTGTAAACGATATTAATAACTCGGGTTCGGCGTTTGATAATGATGCTTCTAATGGCGATGATTTTTCTCCGATAAATAGCACAATGATGAATTCATCATTCAATTCTGCAAATTCATCATTCAAATCTATATATTCACCATTTGTATCTGCGCATAAAGAAACTGAACCGACAGACTTTTTATCGATGCTAAATGGAAGCCGCAGCAAAATCGATAACATATACGGAGTGAGAAAAGTCAGTGGGGTATACATGATGGGTGATTCACAAATTCAATTTGATGATAAAATGATAAAAGTGAAAGATTTAAGTTTTCCTAAAAGCAGTGGTCTAATGGAATTGCTTTTCAAGAAAGAACCAGATGATAATCTTTTGAGTACAACAGATAGCAAGAACTATCGCATTATCCTGGAAGCAACAAATGCCCATAGAAAAAGACATAGCAAAAGTGAGAATATACGCTCTTCGAAGAGTAGAAAATATTCAAAAATCATAGCACCAATGTTCCGCAGTGATCGTAGTAGAATGTCTACCAGCGGAGGGGGTCTCATACCTAAATATAAAATAGCAAAAAAGAATACTTCCATAGATCTAGTCTACTGGGATGATCCGAATGAGCTTGTCGAAAGACTGCGATTATTGATAGCCGAACGATCTGCTGGAAATAATAATCACAACAATGAAATCCAATCAATCATAGAGGAACTACGTGAAGCTGGGCATATATATTGACGTACACAATTTTCAAATCAATAGTAGTATCATGAGTCTCGATGTGTTTGGAAGAAAACTTGAGGGCTCGCAAGTGAGTCGTGGTCCTCGAGGTATTGGATTCAATGTTACATCAGATGGTGATTTTGATTTAGAAAATAAGCGGCTTTGCAATATTGGAGAGGCTAATGATCCAAATGATGCCATTAGTTGGAATTCACTAAATAATATCCTACAGAAAGAAGTTGATTACTTATCTTCTAAAATTATAGAAGTCGCTAAAGCTATACAAGAATATGAGAACAAAGTTGAAATATATAAAGCAGAAATAGACGAAAAATTAACTTATGTCTATGATATGACTCAACGAAATTTTGCAAGTATTAAATATATAATTAAAGAAATGAATAGACGATCGGATATTGCTAAAGTTGAAGTTTAAGATGGAACGTCAAAGAGTAGTTGAAGAGCTACACAAGCCAGCACGTCGAAGGTACAAGCGAAGAAAATATGACATACGCGGATTAGATGAGACTTGGCAAGCTGACCTTGTAGAAATGATACCTTATTTCAAGGAAAACAAAGGTTTTCGCTACTTACTAACTGTCATAGATATATTTTCAAAGTATGCATGGGCTGTACCAGTCAAATCGAAGAGTGGCAATGATGTTACTCTAGCTATGAAGTCAATATTAAAACAAGAACGGGTGCCATCGAATTTACAAACTGACCAAGGAAAAGAATTCTACAATTCAAACTTTCAGAATCTTATGAAAAAGTACAAGATAAATCACTACTCTTCACATAGTAATCTTCATGCAAGCATATGTGAACGCTTTAATAAAACTTTAAAAAATGCAATGTGGTTAGAATTCAGCAAACAAGGAAGTTATAAATGGTTGGATATTCTGCCTGAGTTAGTGAAAGCATACAATTCAAGAAAACATCGGACAATAGGAATCGAGCCTGAAAACGTTACGAAGGTAAATGAAAAAGAAATCAAGAAAAATTACCCAACTGAAAAAAGACCTGTAAAAAAACCAAAATTCAAAGTAGGAGATAAAGTGCGAATAAGTAAGATAAAACAAGTTTTTGAAAAAGGTTACACACCAAATTGGTCAACTGAAATTTTCACAATAACAAGAGTTGTAAAAACCAATCCCATAACTTACCACGTCAAAGATTATTATGATAAACCAGTCTCCGGCGGCTTTTATGAAACGGAAATTCAAAAGACTATGTATCCAGAAATTTATTTGGTAGAAAAAGTTTTAAAGAAAAGTGGTAAACGTGTATATGTTAAGTGGTTAGGTCTAAATAGCAAGCATAATAGTTGGATAGATAAAAATGAGATTATTTGAATAAGCTAAGATGTATTTTACCACGTATTTCAGTGTAATAAATAAAAAGAAAAAAATTTAATTTTATTATGTTCATTAATTTAAGTTATATATAAAATATTTTTATTATTAAAATTTTCTTTTTATGATTCAATATAAATATAATAATTATAAATGGTGGTGATAAATAAAAACAATTATATAATGTTTAATAATTTTCATTTATTCATGTATTCTTATTATGTACAATTTACAATAAATAGTTTGAAAAATAATTTGACGAGTATATTTTTATTTATTTTAAGCCCGATCGAATTTAAAAGAAGATCCTCCCAGGTATATTGCAATCAAACGCAGTTTATTTGCATTATCACAGAGATTGTAGAAAAATTCTTCATCTTTTAAGATTGCAGATGAAATCTTTTCTGGTAAGAAGACTTGGAAGCTTTGGTCGAAATCTGCTACGACCTTGGTTCCAAATCTTGTCTTGACTTGTTTCAGTGAAGTCACCATGTACTGCTGGTCTTTTTCTAAGTCTGTGACTTTCTTCCTTGGCAGGAAGTCGCTCCCAGCAATCTTGTTTAGTGCAGATAAATCCATTCTGAAAACAAGAAAAAGTGAAAAAAATTAAAAATTTCTGTTAGAAAAAAATTTTGATGGAAAAAAATAATGTTTTTTGGTAAAAAAAAATAAATTGTAACTTACTTAAAAAGTTAGTCGATTTTAGATTTCTTTGTGCAAGGTTGATCGTCCTCAAGCTCTTCGATTACTTGAATGCGCTCCTCATTGTGGTCCATTGGTTGATATAGCCCATTCCCCACTTCGATGTCTGCCCTTTCCACTGCTACTCGTAATATATCCTTTTTTTCTCCTTCCTGGGAACTTGCCCCCTCCATTGATGGATGCCAGTCATTCATGAACTCCTCTAACACATCATACTCAATGATAATTTGCTCGCCTTCATAAAGTGACATCCCCACTCGCTCTGCACTATTTTCATTGGTGGCTTCATCCCTTCTCTCGATTTCCCTCTCTCTTTCATTCTCTGTAGCATCCATCTCCACTCGTGTATCTCCCCTCCTCATTTCTACCTCCCACTCTTTTTCTTTTTTTTCAGCAGCCATTTTTCTTGAATGTTCCCTCTCTACTTCAAGTGCAGCTTGCGCCATCTGTATTTCTTCAATTTTATAATGTCCCCAAGGTAAAGTATCTGTACTATCAGGCAATAAAAATCTCTTATCATCGTGAGGACTTAGAGCAATTTTTCTCTGTTTTTCAGTATGCACAGTATGCAATTTTGAACGGATATTGCACTGTTCACGGTATATAATAGTGAGATCCTGAAGACAGCTTCGGTAATCCTCAAAAGTAATTGATTTTTTAACAACACTGGACTTTATACCTTTGGCTTTCTTTATAACTTCTCCTCCATCGATTGAAATACTATACATTTTGCTTCGTAATCCTATAAATTCTGTCATTATCTTACCATTACATTCGTCTTTCATCAAACCCGGAACTTTCTTATTAACTCGAGGAATTTCGAACGGATTATTTTCTTCATAATCGGAAGTATCAAATTTATGTATGTCCTCTTTCATTATTTTGTACATGTCAACATCCTCAACTTCGTATATGAGACTATCAGTATCAGTATACAAAAGTTTGCATTTGTCTCCAACTCGCTTTTTCATATACGAATAATGAAAATCATAAACTAATGTTTTTGATAATTCTAAAATGCAAAATCCAACATAAATTGGTTTCTTGATTGTGATGCTCGTTCTCTTTATTTGAATGGCAACTAAATTCTCATCAAAAATAGCATGGCTGTGAAAATTTGGTAGAGCTATGCGTGCTTCTGCTCCATATCTACCAGTAAATTTATTTACCAATCGGACATCAACTCGAGACCGCTCTCGCTCAATGCACTTTCCATAGACAGCATTGATTAACAATTTATAAAAAAGTTTTTCAAATTCGTTCTTAGCCTGCATTCTTTTTTGAGTATTCAATTCCACATAAGGTTTAAGCCATGCCTTTTGCTCAAAACTTAAAATTCTATGCACTTTTTTCAGTCGAAGTCCATTTTCCAACACTTGTCTGAGTGTTCGATAGTAAATAACATATCTCTCCTTCTTCTTCAAAGTAGTGAGAAGTTTCTTTTGTTTCGAGCCATGTGGCGCACTATGCTCTGCGCAGAATGGAAAATCTCGATGTGCATCGTGTATTTCCTCGGGATACTCCAAATCTACTTCAGCAATATATCCAATAACTGAATCTGGCGGTGCGTTGTAAAAGTTTGAATTCGTCTCATATTCTACCCATTTGAATTTTCCGACTGGCAAATATTGAACCATTGCCCATCCATAAAGATTATTAATATCAAAGTACATAAGTGTTTTCATTTTCTGTTTTTCATCATACGGAGAGCCCATATATGGATTGTTCGCCTTGGCATAGCGATCACAGTATTGACTTATTCTTCCCCGAATACCTGCTTCAATGAACATCAACATATCTATATCTGTAAAAAGCTCCAGTTCTACCTTCGTCATTTTTAGCGCTGCTGAAAATGTCAAGCCTGGAGACGTATAAAAGTGAGCTGGACATAAACCGTAAGCTTTGAGAGATGTTTCTCGAAAACTTTCAAATACATCCGCCAATAGTAAAACATCTGTTTTTAAGTATAAATCCGAATACTCGCCTAATGTCCTTATATTGAACTTACTCCAGACTTGAATAGCATGCTTATAGTCTTCATCAGCAATATGAGAATCGGTGAGTTGGTTATAAAACTGATTTTTCTCTGGAAATTTCATAACTAATAATTTATCCAATCCATCTACAAAATCATATGGAAATATACCTTTACGTTTGAGAAAATCAATTTTCTCATCTGTAAAACCATAAGTTCGAAACTCTTTTATCAATATCGGCACATTTTCCAAGTATGATGCAAGTTTTTCTAATGACGAAGGAAGAAAACGCCAAGAATCTATGAATCTAAAACTTAGGTCACTGCCATCTATGTATTTTGTAAGAGAAATATATTTTTCCTTATTATATGGCAATAGCGTAACTCGTCCTCCCATCAATGAAGATGTGGCTATCTCTTTCAAAATGAAGTGTGTATCGTAATTGAGGTTATGAAAAACCACAGGAATAAATTTTGAATACTTGTAATTCAAATTACATGAATTATGTGCTGCACCTCTGAAACTAATGTAAAAAAAAATAGATATTTTAAAAAAATTTGCATGATAAAGTAAATTTTTTTTTCATTGAAATATAACTATAATTAATATCTTACCGTCCTGTGAGATGACAGTGATCTCGTACTGCGAGTTCTTCATCACGGATTAGTTTTCGGCATATGTGACAAATGGTTGACCTTTGGAAAGATAATTCTTCTAAATCCGTAAGTTTTAATGGTTTCGGATTCTTGTAGAGTTTATCAATTTCCTCACTGATTGATTTTAATTCTTGAACAAACCATTGTGCAGGAGTCTGTCCATCTTCGATATTTTTTCTATATGACTTATAAAAAGATAAGCTGTCATCAAAGCTACATTTTATATAATATCCTATGCTATATGCTTCATGAAGTTGGAAGGCAATCTCATTCATTGTAGGCTTCAGTAAACATTCAAAATCAGCATAAACAATAAAAGGAACTTTTTCGCTTTTATAATAATCTTCAAATTTCAGAATGTTGTTCTGCGAGTCAGGTAGATTAATTCGACAATAATTCAAATTCTTACAATCATTTTCATGAACTTGCAATCTTTCTTCATTATAAAAGACTTGTAAACATCTTTCACAATGGAATGATTTTACATGTGTCTTAGATAGTTGAGATTTCAGAAGACGAGACATATTCTTTATCCAAACGTAGTGGTATTTGGGTAAACTAATATCATCAAAATGATTATCTTTTTCATACTCATCGATGTAAAAGTCTTGGATGATGAGTAGATTGACATGCTTTTCCTTTTTATCCGATGTAATGTGGCAAGGTGATACTTCAAACTTTTGTCCAAACTTCTTCAACATGTACACATTTACTGAAATATTATTCAGTTCTTCAAATTTTGGAACATTTTTAAGTGTCACTGGAAATTCTATGTTATTAAATTTCAACTTGTTCTCATGCATGCTATATTGATTAACTCTATTAGTATTAGTTTCACTTGGATATATTGCTGAGAGGATAGCATACTTGAAACATTGATTGTCATTGTTACGAACATTGACACATGCTTTTTTCTTTTGTATAAAAGGTGGTAAAGGAATGTACGAACTGCCCTTGATCGGAGAATATTTTTTCATATTTATACTCAGACTTATAATGCTTTTCAGAGCCCAGCCAGAATCTTTTTCCTGAAATTCTTCTATCTGTGTCAAAATAGAATCTTTGATATTTATTTTGAACCATTCTTCTAGATTCGTTGACATGAAAATTGAAGTACTTGTGGTTGTAAAATATTTAATATCTGTCAATTCTTCACTACTTTTCTGTATAGAAAATTCTGCGGTGAAATCTGAATTCACTTTGAGAGCACTATATTCTTCTAAGCATGACTGTACATGTACTTTAAAGAGTTCTTGGGCGTCGTTTAAAAAGCTTAAAATATCCACATGATTTATATTTACCACTACGCCAGTTCTAATTCTGTTTTCGAAAGCTGACTGCACATCTCGCCATTCAACAAAAGCTTCTATTTCTTCAGATTCCAGACCACCTCCTCGTTGAAGATGATGTTCAAATTGAACTTGAATACCCGAAAGATGTAACACACAAGTTTGACATCTCTGCTTTTCTCCTCTTGTAAGATCAGAATTGACAATTTTTTCATTTAATTTCTCTAAACTACCATTGCACATATCTATCCAACAATGGAGATCGGTATTGTTCAGTTCATTTACATTTTGCAAAGCATCACGGAGTAGTTGCACAAGACGTTCAAAGAAATTAATTGAAGACATTTTTATTTCTTTTTATTTAAAATAACCTTTCACAAACACAAACTTTCACGATTGGTAAAGTTTAGTCCCGATGACTATGTACACTCACGACTCCTCTGACGAAGTATGCTCATCCAGAAACCTTCAGTCCTTTTTAAAGGTAAGTTAACAAAAGGAGAGATAGAAAATTCAATTAACTAACCAATAGTAAAACGGAGTGCAAGTTTTTCAGAAAAAGAGAGGTTTTCACGGGTAGGGATGAATTTTTTACCTTTTTTAACTGTTGAAAATATACACACTCATACTAGGTGTCGCCACCTATTGAGAATATTTTAGTAGACAGTTGAAGAGAATCAAGTTGCGTCTCGTCGTCGTTCAGTTCAGTTCAAGTCCGTCTGTTAAAGTCAGAGCTTGTATTTCATTATTGTATAGAGAGATCATTTAATTAAGTTACTCTTGTATTGATTAAATAAATACTTTTCTTTTAATATAAATTGTGCTCTGCTTTTATTAATTATTTAACAGGTTATGAGCCCAGAGTGCTTTTAACTGCGCGTTTTATTTAATAAAATTGAGAAAGAGGTTTGTGTGGTTTGGAGCGTGCGTCAGTCTGTTTGGTGAATTGTTTTATTGTTCTTTATCTCCTGGTGGAAGCGTCAGAGATGGCGAGTCAAGGAACAAATGAAAAAAAGACAGAGCGAAGGACAGCAGAGGGAGAAAAAGGAGTTGACTCCGGGTAAGAATTTTACTTTATTCTCTCTCAATTCTATAAGACAGTAATGGCGTCGCAAGCACGCTTATAGAAAGAAAGAAAAGGACAGAGAATAGATAGCGTCGTGCGCTAGTCTATAGAGAGAGAGAGTGAGAGAGAAATAAAATAAGTCGCCATGTTGGGTGAAATGACATAATGTGTATCAGTATGACAGATTTATGCGTGCATAAGAAAATTTTGTATGCTTTGTATGTGTGTATGTATGTATATAGAATGAGAGGAGAGACCATGCACGCACAAAATAAAATTGATAGACTAAATAAACGACAACACGTAGTGAAAAAGGTTTTTTTTTACGTATGAACGTATTATGTGTGTGTATATATATATGTGTGTGTATATATATATGTGTGTGTATATATATATATGTGTGTGTATATATATATGTATGTATAGTGAATGCACGCCAGGGATCTGAACATATTTATGACGGTATAGACGGAAATAAATGAGAACCGGTTAAAAACTAATATTTGCAAAAAGTGCCGTTTGGATTTGGTTAAATTTCGCTATGATTAAAAATAAATGTAAAAACGGACGCGTTTTTATGTTGAAATACTAAGTTATTATTGCTTGAAGGAAGAAAGGCGTTGGCCTAACTTCTTCAAACTGAAAGATAATAATGCACACAAACATAGCGGCCATAGGCCCAAGTCGAGTTAATGAAAAGACGTCGACGCCGTGTACAATAAAAAGACCGTGAAGACATGCGCGCGCAATTAGAAAAAGACAGAAAGACGTTGACTGCTAAAAGGCGAGAATAAACTCGCAGGTATATACATATACATATGTACGTATAACATGGTTATAGCATAAAGAAAAGAGACAGTATATAAGTGTGATCGTATATGTATAGGAGTGTGCGCGTCGTCGCGATAAAAATGACAGATTAAGAAAGAGACAGAATTAGTGAAGCGAAACAAACTAAATCAAAGTGGACAAAAATAAAGTTTATGTAAATGTATACAAAAGACCGATTAAAAGAAAAGACAGAAAAGAACGACTTTAAGAAAAATATATTTAAGAATATTTAATTAATTGAAGTTATCATTATACAGAGGAAAGAAGTTTATTGCAACTTCACAAAACATCCTCATGAGAATATGTATATGACAGTTGTTGAAGGCAGTATTGTATTCAAAATTATGACGAATTGAATACAAATTATGTAATGAATAATGATTATTTCAAATTAATAATTTTATTTTATTAAGCTTGAACGTGCGTATATAAAAATATTTTTTAATAAATATATCCATGGTTTTAAAAATAATATTGATCGATCATAGTTGCTGCTTTCACATACATAATAATACTTGTGTTCAGTATATTGTGTATGGGAATAATAGCACATATGTATAATTGTAAATATGAAAATATACATAAATAACTGGCAAATTTGATTGATTTAACATTGCTTGTGTTCGGCATGTTAGATTGATTCTCTTAAATTGTCATAAATATGAATGACCTAATATTGCTTGTGTTCGGCATACTAGGTTGATTCACTGTATTTTGATAGATATATTGAGCTTGAAGGGCTTGTGTTCGGTCTATTAAGCTCATAATATATATATATATAATTAACTCTAACGTAAATTATCTAGTTTTGCTTGTGTTCGGCAAAATTATATGAATTTTATTTATATTGGTTTACTATTCCTATATAGTTGACAAGTACGTCACGAGTGAAGAATTTGACCTGGTGATAAGGACAGTCACAGAGATGAAGACAGAGCGAAGACAGATTATATATGCCCTATTGTACGACAGGTGGCCACACTATGACTGATAAGAAAGAGAGAAAAGACAGAATTAACGACAGTAATGAGACTGAGAAGACGGAGGGGCTATATAACGAGACAGAACAGAAAGTAGAATAAAGTGACGGTTTTGAAGACGGTTCTGTGAAAAAAAAAACTGTAGTTAAAGTAACTGCAGGAGGTCAAATAGCGACAGTTAAGGAAAGACAAAAACAAATCAAAGGTTTGACAGCTAAATTGAATGATGTATTGGGAAAATATGTATACGACAGAAAAACAGATGAAAATAAGAACGAAGACGGAGCTAAAGACAGAGAAGAGACAGATAAGCATTACAATACGACTGAAACGGCAGAAATAAAGACGGAGACAGAAAACAATGAATAAAATGACTGAAGCAAAATTGGCTGACCTATCTGATAAACTGGACAAGGTAATGGATAAACTCAATACAGTTAAGGCAAAAATGGCAAAAGAGCAAGAGAGGCGAAGAAAAGAAGAATAGAGCGGAAAGGAGATGATGATTTGATGGCTTTGATGGTGAAGAAGAGAAGCGCCATGTGGGTCTTTGACGGCCAGGCTCTGAACGCAATGAGGGAGAAATTTGAACAGGGAAAGGAGGATTACTACAGGTAACGAGTCAGAAAGAACAGATAAATCTAAAGACAGCAAAACGACATATAAGCTAAACAATGATTTTGAAAATTATACACTTAACGCAGAAGGTTCCGGGAACTCGACAGTCTTGGACGAATACTTAGGACTGGTAAATAAATTGAAAATATCGCGTTTAATACAAATAAAGGTTGATAAAAGACTTAATAAAGAAAATGACAGTATTTTAGACGTTTTTAAACAATTGACAGAAATTATTAAAACCGGACTAACTAGAAAAGACGGACCAGTAAAACGCTATTATAAATTAACGACTCGAATCACATTTGAAAACTTTGGATTATTTTATGTCTGAATTAAGTTCGCTGGACTTATTGTATGTTGTAGATAGTACTATTGTAGCAAATGAAAGTTCGTGATATTTTAATAAATAGAATAGATAAAGACTATCATGCTAGAGTTATGAAAATTAAAGATTTAGTTGAATTGTTGAACAGAATTAAAGAAATTAAAGCGAAATAATTAAATTGAAGCGAGGTAAATGTAACTTCATCTAGTATTAAAAAAAAAAAATACAACATACAGTATAATCCAGCGAAAGAAAAAGGCAGTTAATTTTATAGACAGATTTGAAGAAATAGTAAGAAGTTATAATAACATGCCAAAAGTTAAATCGTTGCCTGAAGAAGACGAAAGAGATTTTTTTTATAATACTATCATAAGCAAAGTACATCAAGTAGAAGGAATAAGTTTTATGACAGAAAGTGTTATAGTGAAAGGGTTATCTTATGATAAACTAAAATTACTTATTATACAGGTTGAAAGCCATCAAACGACAGCTATGACGGTCAAATCAAGGGCGATACAGAAAGTGCGATGTTTTGAATGCGACAGTTATGGGTACTGTGCCAGCGACTGCCCACGACAGGGAAATAGCATAAAGAAGTGTTACTTTTGTCAGATATTTACCCGTTATCATGTGATCTCAACATGTCCAAAGTGTCAGGGACATTCGAGACAGAAAGACAGAAAAAGGTATGAATCAAAATATTATAATAATAAAAGTAAAGAAAGTACAAGTCGGCCAACATTCACAAGTAAGATAGCTAATCTTATTAATAATGTCAATCAAAAACGAGCAAAATCTGTCAATAAAAGGAGACAAGAAAATTATGTAAAATACAACAGAGCAAAATATCAAAAAGGAGGCAGTTTTAACCAATTAGAATCTAGAAACAAAAAGACTAATGAACCGAGTGCTGACAGTGGTGCGACAGAACGTTCGACAAATTCAAAGTTGATTTCAAGACATTTATTAAACAACTGGACGGAGTCCAATGCGGAAATAAAGACTGCAGCGCAAATCTTAAATCTAAGGGAGAAGGAAGCGTGCAAACAAATACGATTGATGGAAAATTTATTATTTTAGACAGAGTAATCTGCATGGGAAACTTAAATGAAAATTTTTCATCCTTGCCAATATATAATCAGCCATATTGGTTGATTGAATTTGAATGAGATGCGACAGAAAATAATTTAAAACAAAGACAGGTTCTAGTATATGTAACGACAAGTAGAATGAACGAAGAACAGAATATTGAAGAAAATAATCAATTTAATGAAAAGGAAGAAAATCAGACAGTCAAAGAAGAAAAATATTGAGATTGCAGACAGAAATATTTATAAATCACATGAGATTGAAGTCAGTGAAGAATCTCAATGTGAGATTGAAAATACAAAAGCGACAGAGTAAATAAATACAAACAACTACGCTAATTTGTGGTATTTTCGAATGGGCCATGCATAAGTTGATTATTTAAGAAAATTACGATTAAAATTTCCTAATATCAAAACTTTAAAACAGGCTGTATTTGATGATACATTGAAAGACTGTGAAGTGTGTATGATTGCAAAGTTTAACAAATTGCCATTTCAGACAGTAAAGCATAGAACAATTGAACCTTTGCAAATAATGAATTCAGACACAATGGGTTTTATGTAAACTATACGAAAGCAGAAATGTACGATTCAACGAAAAAAAAAAAATTAGTCTACAAGGACAGATATGCAACAACTGATATACAAGACTGGAAACAAATTGATGAAAAGATAAAAATACATGGTTTGTGAATTTTGTATTAGAAGACAGAGAAAATGAAACACGAATACAAAAACCGGAGGGAGAGAAAGTCAAAAGACCAGTTAGACGACCAAGAAACGAAAATAATAAGACTGATAAAAAGTAACAAGGATTGGAAGAAGAGAGAATTAAAAAAAAAAAAAAAAAGAAAAAAAAAAAATTAGTAGGACGACCGACAAAGGTTAAGAAAAATACTGAATATGAAGTGCAAGAATCGGAGGGAGAGAAAACAAAACGACAGATTGAATTATCAATAGAAACACAAACAAGTACAGTAAAATAAGATATAAAGCCAGACTAGTAATTTGTAGTTTTAAAGACAGAAATGAGTATGATATGCAAGAAACATATGCACCGGTTTCACGATTACATTTGATCAGATCTATACTGGCAATGGCAAACAAACTGGATTCAGAAATATGTCAGATGGACGTGAAGACAGCTTTTCTAAATGGATATTGAAACAGTGAGATATATATGGAAATACCTGAAGGGATGACTGCTTATGAAAGGATCAAACAAAACAAGATGTGTATATTGGAAAATGCTTTATGCGATTTGAAAGTCAGTCTAAAATGTTGGAATGAAAGATTTAAAAGGACAGTAAAGAAATGTGGACTTAGATCATTCAACAATGAGCCTTGTCTATTTACTCAGTAAGAAAAAGACGGATTTCTCATCTTGATTTAGTATGCAGATGACATTCTGCTAGTTTGTAACAAATGTAAAGAAAAAAAAAAAATTTTAAATGACAGAAACTGGTAAGACTAAAAGTTCTTTAGGCTCAGAAATAAAATAAGACAGAAAAAAAAGGATACTGAGCATTAAGCAAGAACAATAAATAAACAAAATGCTAAAGAAGTTTAGTTTGGATCAATCACTCGCCCAACGAACACCTATGGTAATCAATCAGGTAGCCAATAAGAAGAAAAGACAGCGTGAAAAAAAAAGGAGAAATCAATGCAAGCAGGCCAGAAATTGCATATGAGGTAAATACTCTATGCAGACACCAAATCAACTTTACTGAAAAATGACTGGTAGAAGATTGAAAGAGTATTTGAATAATTAAGAAGAACAAAAGACTTTGAACTTAGATATAAAGGACAGAACGACTGTTTACAAGGATTTTCAGATGCAAGTTTTGACGACTGCAAAAATTCTCTTACGACCAGTAGCTTTGTGATCAAGTTTTTCGAAGACACAACATCCTGAAGAACTCACAGACAGAAATATGTTTCTATAAACGAATGCGCTCAAGAATTGATATCCTTATATCAAATTTTAAAAGATTGTTAAAACAAGAATTAGCACCAATTCTATTATGGTGTGATAACAAGGCAGCAGAAGCAAGCGTTAAGACTGGAGGTGAAAACAAATTAAGACATATGACCGAAATAAAAGAACATTATGTAAAGGAATGTGTAACTAGAGGTTTAATTAATGTCAGTTGAATTTCCTCTAAAAGTCAGATAACTGATGTATTCACAAAACCTTTGTCATTTGAATTACATGAACGACTGACCAAACAAATATTTAACGACTGATAACATTGACTGATTATATTTCTGATATGTATTTTAGTTAAGTTATTAACAAACTTTTTCTCTATATTACAGGAACTAAATGAACGATCAGAACAGAAACAATAAAAACGAGAGATATGCTACAACTCCTTTAATTAAAATATGTATGAGTGTGGGAGGGAGTGTTGAAAATATACACACTCATACTAGGTGTCGCCACCTATTGAGAATATTTTAGTAGACAGTTGAAGAGAATCAAGTTGCGTCTCGTCGTCGTTCAGTTCAGTTCAAGTCCGTCTGTTAAAGTCAGAGCTTGTATTTCATTATTGTATAGAGAGATCATTTAATTAAGTTACTCTTGTATTGATTAAATAAATACTTTTCTTTTAATATAAATTGTGCTCTGCTTTTATTAATTATTTAACATTAACCTATCAGGATCATTTCTTAGTTTTAACCAATGAGGATTGAGCGATTTTCCATCGTCCAATCTTAAAAAGTTGGAGGGGGAGTGACTATCATCTTTTAGTTTAACCAGTGAAAACTGAGCTATTTTCCATCGTCCAATCTTAAAAAAGTAAGAGGGGAATTGCTTGACATAAACTTACGATTTGAAAATTTTCTATTCTCATTTCCCGATATTAATTCATACTGAAACATCCAACGCTACGAGATGGCTAGAACTCGTGATTACGATATGCTGTTCAAAAATTATATCATGCAGTCTGCGGAAGAAGAAAGCATTTATATATGTGATATTCAAGGATTTCAAAGAATATCAGAGGATTCTTTTATTTTCAAAGAAGTTAGTTTCCTCAATTCTAGAAAAACAGCTTTACCTACAGTCTATGTTTTCAAATGTCCAATTACATGGGAGGAACTAAATACAGAAGAAAAATGCATGGCTCAGTGGGTGGAAAGGTTCCATCACGGTATAGCATGGAATTCCGGAGATATTCCATATCATCGTCTACAACGTGTTTTCCAAATCTGCTCGCAAGGAATCGAAAAATTATTTGTCAAAGGAGAGCAGAAAGTGCAATGGTTGAAAAATCTTTTACCAAGTGTGTAAGTAAAAATATATTTAAATTTTTATATTCAAAATAATCATTTTCTTAATACTTTTCATACTTTTTTATACTTTTTATACTTTTTTATACTTTTTTTATACTTTTTCATACTTTTTTTATACTTTTTATACTTTTTATTTTTTTTATACTTTTTATACTTTTTCATACTTTTCTCATACTTTTTAATACTTTTTTCATACTTTTTAATACTTTTTTCATACTTTTAATACTTTTCTTATACTTTTATATTATAGTTTAATTATTCTGTTTATTTTATTTGCAGGTCAATTTCAAATGTTGAAGATTTCGGCTGTCCAGCATTAGAAGGAATAATAGGTGATAAGCACCACTTCTGCTTGAACCACGTTTTCTGTATAAGAAGAAAAAGACCCGTGTGTGCAGTCAATAATACGATTGCTATACGAGCATGGCTACGAAATTACTTAAATATTAATGATAAAGATGAGGTTGATAATTATTTTGAACAAAACAAAAAAATGAAATGTACATGTTTATATTTTGCAAATGAATAAAATTTTTAAAATTTTTTTATTATTATCTTATTAAAATACTATAATAATTGTATTTCTAAAATGAAAAAATAATTGTATTTCTAAAATGAAAAAAATAATTGTATTTCTAAAATGAAAAAAAATAATTATATGTGATTTTAAAAAAATAAAAATTTTATCAATGATTATTATAATTTAATTTAATATTCCCAAAACCAACTACTATTTTTAATTATAATAATTTATTTAAGTGAAAAAAAATTTTTTTTTTATAAAATAGATTATATTACATATATATAGGAAGGCTCATCAAATAAGCGAGATTAAGATTTTATGAACTATTAATATTTTTTTTTTTTTATTGAATTAAAATTTTTATTACATATTTTTCCGCCAGTTACAAAAATACTTTTTTATATTTATATAAAAAATACATGTACATAAATTTATTTTTCAATCAAGATATGTGATGTCTTCTGTTATCATGAGTTCA
Source organism: Anastatus disparis (assembly GCA_017163975.1). Lineage (NCBI taxonomy): Eukaryota > Metazoa > Arthropoda > Insecta > Hymenoptera > Eupelmidae > Anastatus > Anastatus disparis. Next base: position 3,072,693 of record JAFFSR010000002.1, read on the forward strand.
CTGCATGACGAAACTGTTCCCTCATCCTCCTGCGTTGATTTAGGGAATCTGGCATTCTCATTCTCCTGGTTAGACTTAGGAAGCCTTGTATTCATCACAATCTTTTTCCCTGAATGTTTAAGCTGCAAGATTCGTCTTGCAGGAGGAGGTCTATTCTCCTGAATAGTAGCGCTGCCATTCTCTTCTGAAAAAAGGAAAAAAAAATTAATTATTTATTTAGATAAAATTATTATTTTCAAAAAAAAAATTAATATTTTAAACTTTTTTCTTTTTTTATTTTATTCAATGAAATATTTTTTGTTTTTTTTCAACTTACTTGTACCCGAGGGTCCTGGTTGCGGAGACTTCTCCCGAAGTTGTGATCCTGAAACAGAAAGAATAAATATTTTAATCTTTTTCTTTTTATATTTTAATGAAATATTTTATGTTTTTTTAACTTACTTGTGCCCGAGGGCCCTGGTTGCGGAGACTCCTCCCGAAGTTGTGATCCTGAAACAGAAAAAATAAATATTTTAATCTTTTTCTTTTTATATTTTAATGAAATATTTTTTGTTTTTTTTTAACTTACTTGTGCCCGAGGGCCCTGGTTGCGGAGACTTCTCCCGAAGTTGTGATCCTGAAACAGAAAAAATAAATATTTTAATTTTTTTCTTTTTATATTTTAATGAAATATTTTTTGTTTTTTTTAACTTACTTGTCCCCGAGGGCCCTGGTTGCGGTGACTTCTCCCGAAGTTGTGATCCTGAAACAGAAAAAATAAATATTTTAATCTTTTTTCTTTTTATATTTTAATGAAATATTTTTTTCGTTTTTTTTAACTTACTTGTACCCGAGGGCCCTGGTTGCGGCGAGTTCTCTCGAAGAGGAGTTCTTACATCTTCGTTGTTGACTCTGGGAACTTTCTTGGGCGTTGCTCTGCATGAAGAGCAACTCGATGACGTTCCACTGGTACTCGAACTTGAACTCGAACTCGAGCTCGATGATCTCTTTCTCGAGCGCTTCGGGCTTGCCCTCGGTGTTTCCATATTTTCGAAGCCTTGATATAATTGCTGCATTGAAGCAGACTGCGGCATCGGTGGCACTAAAAAAAGAAAACAAAAATAATTAATTATTGAAATAATTTATAAAAACTATTAATTATGAAAAAGAAAAAAATTATCAAATATTACTCACACGATGTTATTGCATCCATCGCCCATGTGACGTGATCAAGCATCAACAAGATCAACGAGCCGTTCCTCATTAACCATTGGATTCTATCCCTCATTATTTTGAGGCTCGCACTAGTTTTGTTTTCTTGATTTTTTTTTCCGTTTGCCATTTTTTATTTTGTTAAATACGATTTAAATCGAAACTTAAATTTTTCAATCTTGCTTTAGGAAGCTTGAGAGACTGAATACTGAACATTGCATGCAGCACAGTATTTATACAAAAAAATTTACAAAAATTACCTACCTGCGGAAAAAATTTTTTGACAATCCTCCAAGTATTTTCCACGCCCTCTTTTCTATCTAAAAAGAATGCATTCGCAAAGGGCTTCGTTTTCAAAATTAAATGACCGATATATCGTTTTAGGAAAAGAGTAAAAGACCTTTTTTCTTAAAAAAAAGATAAAATAAGATAAGTGGTGACTTTCAAAAATATAAACCTGTCAAGAAAACCTTTTCTGAAAAGAAAAAAATTCACCAATAACCTTATTTTAACTTAATACATGGATATAGAATGGGCACAATAAAAGTTTCAATTTTGAAAGAAAAAAGATTGTAAGATTATAAACATGAAAACCAAAACAAAGTTTCTTTTCTCAGTAAAAGAAAACATATTTTTACGAAAAGGAAAAAAAGGTCTCTTTCCAACAAAATGAAAACAAGTGACTTTAAATAGTAAAGTAATGTGAAAGTGACCAAAGGGAAAATATCTATCGATCAGAAGCATGTGGGTTAAAGAAACTGTCATAGAGATGAAAAAGAAAAAACATGCAGTGGTAAAACAATGACGAGACCGAGGGTTTTCTGTGTATACCTGCACTCAAAGACATTAGGCGCCGCATGTATCCTTCAGCGTTGCGTAAAGCGCCGATTGCATTAAGATTATCAGAACAAGCAGAAAGTGACTTTGAATAGTAAAGTAATGTGAAAGTGACCAAAGGGAAAATATCTATCGATCAGAAGCATGTGGATTAAAGAAACTGTCATAGAGATGAAAAAGAAAAAACATGCAGTGGTAAAACAATGACGAGACCGAGGGTTTTCTGTGTATACCTGCACTCAAAGACATTAGGCGCCGCATGTATCCTTCAGCGTTGCGTAAAGCGCCGATTGCATTAAGATTATCAGAACAAGCAGAAAGTGACTTTGAATAGTAAAGTAATGTGAAAGTGACCAAAGGGAAAATATCTATCGATCAGAAGCATGTGGGTTGAAGAAACTGTCATAGAGATGAAAAAGAAAAAACATGCAGTGGTAAACAATGACGAGACCGAGGGTTTTTTGTGTATACCTGCACTCAAAGACATTAGGTGCCGCATGTATCCTTCAGCGTTGCGTAAAGCGCCGATTGCATTAAGATTATCGGAGCAATCAGAGTCCGTTTTTGGCACACTGACTGTACCGACTAAGTGGCGCTGCGGGGAAGCGAAAGAGAAAGGGTCACTAGCAAACGTAAAATTTTTCTATGGATGGAGAGTCTTTGCATTAAGATTATCGGAGTAATCAGAGTCCATTTTCAGCACACTGATTGCGCCGACTAAGTGGCGCTGCGGGGAAGCGAAAGGGTCACTAGCAAACATAAAGTTTTTTCGGCGGATGGAGAGTCTTTTTTTGTAGCGCTGCCCACTATGCATTTTCTTGAACGTTGCACAAAAATTAACCTGCTTTTAGGAGAGAAGGAAAAGAATGTCCTTTCTCTTAATGCAGTACACTGAGTGTGTTCTTTTTTGAGTCGCAGGTGCATGAAAATAATGAATCATGCAACCTTTAAGATATAATACTGTCTTTATCTTTTTGAAAGAAAATCTTTTTTAGAAAAAAATTTATTATAAGGGTCAGCTATCTTTTTTTCATCTTGTTTAAAAAAAAAGAGAACTCTTATTTGTAAAAGATAAGGAAAAATATTCCTTGACCAAAGGAAAAATATCTATCGATCAAAAGAAGGTGGCTTAAAGAAAAAAAAGTCATAGAGATGAAAAAAAGGAAAACATGCAATCGTAAACATTAATCTTTCAAAAGAAAAAACATCTTGGGACCTCCTACGGTATGGGGCCACCTACAAATCAAACAAAAAAAGGTAACTCTTATGGGTTTATACACATATTAGATTCTAAATCACATGGAGTAGGGAAGGGTGGGCGTGAACAAAATACTGAAATTCAAAAAATCACACGGAGAAGGGGATACTCTTATGTGCTTATACACACATCGGATTCTCGATCACACGGAGTAGGGAAGGGTGGGCGTAAATAAAAACCAAAATTCAAAAAATCATTCGAAGAAGGGGATACTCTTATGGGCTTATACACACATTACATTCTCGATCACATGGAGCAGGGAAGGGTGGGCGTAAATAAAAACCAAAATTCAAAAAATCACTCGAAGAAGGGGATACTCTTATGGGCTTATACACACATTACATTCTAGATCACTTTGAGGAGAGAGGGGGTGATCCAGAAGGAACCTGAGCCAGTATGCCTATAGCTTATCTACTTTCTGTCTATGATGACTAGTGTGGGTGTACAGACAGAAGACAATAGAAGAAGTATTAGTGTGAAAGCGGAGTTAATTAGTAGGAGTGTGTGTGAAAAAACTCAAGTTAATGGAAATCACGTTGAAGTGCAATGCGGCGTGGACCTTCGGGATTTGGTGAACCGAAGTGTTTAGTGCTTGGGTGAAAATGTCGCTGAGGTGGGGAGACGATACTTTAGTGATGCAAATGGTGACAGTGCGAAGTGGGATGATAAGGCCACCGTAAGTGATGGGCCAGAGGTCAGTGATAGTGTTTTGACTTATGAGGATAGTGAAGTTGGTGATGGGATTGTCAGTGCGCAGGATAACCATAGATTCTATCGGCCTGTTATTTCGCCAGTGTCTCTCATACTTCGGCAGGGCCTGCTTAAATGCAGTTATAGATTCAAGATTTGGTAGGAGTGTTGGAAACTCTTGTGAGCGTCAGTGATAGTGTTGGGGCGGAAAAAAAACAAGAAACTCCAGTTAAAGCCGTTGCGGAGCCTCTATCAAAAAGTCCAATGGTGTTGGTCTTGGATAATAAGGTCCAATCTAAGGGAAAGAGGAAAAAAGGAGCATTAGTTTTTTAGAATTTTGGGTTCCAATATTCTATATTAAAATTTTTAGATTTGTACAAGAAATCTAAAGTTTTGAAAAACGAATGAATGGATTTATTTGAAAATTTAACTGAATAATCTTATGGTACATACTACAAGCTAATGCATTTCTTCTGTTAAAATTTTGCAATAAAATAAAAAGATAGTCAATATTTATGAGTACAGGTGTAGTATCTGTTTACATCTCCTTAAAAACATTAAAAAAAGATATTTTCTGGAAAAATATCTTATTTTTTTAGATATTCTTTGAGAAAAAATTATATTAATATAGATTCTCTTAATTTGAAGGAAACAGACATTAAATTAGAAAATAATTCTTCACTATAAATTTATTATACAAAAAAACTTTTTATTACAAATAATGTACATTATAAACAGTATTTAGTTGATATCTAATGCTTTTCATTTAATATTACGAGTGAACATGGTGATGTTACTGGAAGATTTTTGAATCCCAAAAGTTTGTTTTCTGTAGAAGCTGTAACATTGTAAGCAAAGTAGTGCTCATCAAATGTCATTTCGTTAAGAATTGATAAATAAAAATAAATATTTTTATGAAATGAAAAAATATATTTTATTTATCCAGATTCTTTTTCAATTTTCTCCATGTCCGTTACAACAATCGCTCTAATTTTATAGGTGATTCTGCAGGACAGCTGCGATGTCCTATGATGTAATAATAGAATAATCTGGATTGATAAATGTTATTTCTTTTTCACATTGAAAATTATGGATCATATGGCACATTTGAAGTAATTGCTTTATTGTCACCGTAATTAGTAAATTTTTTGTATTGCTCGATGTTTGTGCACTTGATTTAATTCTTCTATGATAAGATTCAAATCTCATTGTCCAAAAATTTATACAAGGTCCATTCTCCCTAAGGATCCTTGTAATAATAAAATCTATTGCGCTTAACCTTTAATTTGCAGATACACCGATTAATACTTTAGTGAATAACAAAAATCTCAATTAGACAAGAACAGCGAATCCGGCCTGCTCTTAATAATTAAACGAAGAACATATTTACAAACACCCTCAAGAATATCGTGCATCATGTCCACACTAACATTCTCGGTTATATGAAAATATTCAATTTCATGAAATGCACATGGTTCCTTTATACCTGTATTCAAAGATCTTGATAAAACAACATCTTGTTCATAATTCAATCTTGTTCTTAATATCTTCTCATCTTTAGATAGCAGAATTTTTGTGTTTTCTGATAATGCCTTACATATACGACAAAAATAATTTGCCGTAAAAGATTCAACAAATCCAAACATAGTGTTGAGATCTAAATTATCACCTAAAATTAAAAGAAGATAAAACTTTACACGAATTTTTTGTTCATTAATTATAATGCTAATGCTCTCAGATTGTAAAGAATTAATTTCTTCAATTAATTTTTTCAAAACTCTTTTGTTATCGCTTTTCTTTTTATCTTCTGTAAAAAAGAGCGTTGAAAATAAAATGCTATTTAAACATGATGAAATTTGAGGTGGTAAACAAGCAATCGAAGCATAAACTACTCCAAATTTGTTTATACCAGCGTGGCTCCCTAAGGCATTTTCAACCTCTAAGTCATCATAGTATAAGTATAAAGGAAAACTGATAGTATCTTGGAGTATTGGTACATATTTTTAATCCATAGTTGTGATTAAATTATATTTAATACTATGTAAGGTTCTTTCTTTTAAATCATTCATATAATTCATGATTGTATAAAACATACCTGGAATTTATATAAATGTATTTAAAGATTCTCTTAGAGGCACATGAATTCCTTTTCAATCGACAGGTACATATTTTAAATGGCTTTCAACCAATTTTTCTTGTAAGACTTTCCTAATACTATATTCTTTGTAATCAAGAAATCCTTTTGGTCTTGATAAATTAAATATTTTGTTTTCAGTACCTACAGCTTGAAAAATATTACAATAAGAATCAAAACACTTTTCAATTTCTTTAATAATATGTTTTTGATCATTATTTTCTAATGTAATTTTTTTAATATCATCTTGCAATGATTTAAAGTAAATATTTTTAACAAAGTTAGATATGTAATCAATAACTTCCTTGACAAGTTTTCTTGGGTAATGTACATTTGTATATAAATCTAATATGAATGTTAAAATATGATTATTAATTAAAAGCTCATCCATTTTTAAAAGAACTACTCTATTTTATTTAACTTAACTGCTAATTCTGATACACAATGATAGAATTTCAATGTTCTATTTTCATATATATCTAATTAAACAAAGCACCACAAGTGATCGCACAAAATAGGCCATGAATGTAACGCAGAGTATACCTTAAACAATACTTCTACAGCTTTGACGAGATTTGATTGTAGATATTTTTCTTTATTTAAAATGATAAAAATATTATTCAGTCGTTCGATTGGTCCAAGCGCTATGATGTAAGGCAACAAATGAAGTTTAGACTCAATTACCCAATTTTCAAAATTTTGTCTTTCTTCTGCTTCATTCTGTACCTCCTAAAAAGATTAATAAACTATTTTAAATATTGTGAATATTATGTTAAATTTTGTTTAAACATTTGTGACGTGGAAAATACCACATAACAATAAAAATTTTTTTCCCGTCGGCACAAATCACCAACCACTCATGGGCCTGAATGCATATGAGATTTTTTTTAATTAATTCCCTTGATTTCTTTTTTTTTGTGAACGAGATCACGACGATGACACATGTATAGCAGACGCGCGCGGCGGCCATTACTACTAGAGAGCCTACCTACTAATACATGTCAGCAACCGGGCGTGCACGGAAAAACTTTTAAAAATAATTTCTGTTCGAAAAGAATAGAAATTTATTTTAATGCACTTATGAACTATTAGTATTTTCGTTTATGACTTGTTTTTATATTCATTCGTATTTGATGTAAACATACTGTTTGTTTAGATTATAGAACGCTCTTAAGAGGAGGCCGTATCATTCTGTCCTTGTCTAATCTAAATTTTCGTTATTATAAATAAATAAAATATTTTCATAGAAAAGTAAGACAACCACCCAATAGAGCAAAAGACAAGCAAACGATTCTTTTCTATGAAAAAATATGAAATTTTGATTATTTTTCGAATGAAGTCTGAAACGAAAAAACAGTTCAATCAACTCAATCAAGTTCGATTGTTTTTCCATTTCAGACTTCATTCGAAAAATAATAAAATTTCATATTTTTCCATAGAAAAAAATCGTTTGCTTATCTTTTGCTCTATTGGGTGGTTGTCTTACTTTTCTATGAAAATATTTTATTTATTTATAATAACGAAAATTTAGATTAGACAAGGACAGAATGATACGGCCGCCTCTTAAGTATGTACGTTGACTATTCTCGAGAGAAATGAACAGTCATTATATTCAGAGTTGATCGGGTTTTAGCTTCAACTCGAACTGAAATAACTAAATAAAATAATCGAAAAGATTTTGGCGTCGGACTTGTTATATTTTTAGTCTCTAAATTGAAGAATAATTGGTAACAAAATAATTGTTTGTGAACATATCACAAATTTTGTACTCAATTTGCGCTTGAAAGAACTTGAAATTAATTTTGGTGCGTACATAATCAACAAACATTTTCATTGATGACTTATTTTTATTGTTAAGCTGATTGATGTAAACATATCATTTATTTAGATTATAAATCATTTGCAAGTATGTACGTAAACTATATTCGGAACAAATGAACCGCCGTCATATTCAGACTTAGGTTTTAGCTTTGTAATGAAAAAGTTTAATTAAATAATTGAACAACGTTCATCATCAAACTTGTTTGAAATTTTTTAAATCTAGTCAATAACAAAAATTATTATTATTACTGTAGAACTACAATTTTTTAGAAAAACAAATCTTATTAGAATAAACTATATATGACATCTGAAACTTTAAAATTATTAATAACTAATTTTAATCTTAAAATCAAATTATTTTAAATAACCGGGGGCCGATGAGCATGTATTATTTCACGCCTATCTTTGCTAGAAACAGTTTTGGTCTATTGCGTAGCGTACGCGCCTTTGCTTTTGCGGTACGCGGGTTCAACTCACGGTCAGGACTACTTTTAAAAAAATTTTTTTATTTCTTTAATATTTTTTATTCCTTTATTTTATTTATAATTTTCAAATTTTCTATTATTTATTAGTATTAAATTGATTCTTCACGAGTAAATTAAGTATGCTCGTTTTTTTTCAATAAAAATTTTTTTAAAATAAATTATTTTTCACACGTAGCAATTAAAAATTTAATTAATAAATAATTAGAATGTTTAAACTACTATAGTTAAGTTTTGTTTTTTTAAATATATATATATATACAGTGGGGTCGAATAAAAAAGAACCAGCCTTGAGAAAAAAAGTACTAATTAAAAAATTTTGTATCTCAACAAATAAGGGTCGTACAGAACTCGACGACCACTCATTTTAAACGTATTTGTAAGTACTTTTTAATGGTGTATTGGCAATTTAATTTTGAATACTTGTCTGGGAAATATTACGACTTAAAAATTTAAAAAAAAATTGATCACTCGACTTTGTATAAATTTCAATCATTTTTCGGAAAATAATGGTAGAAAAATTTTACACGGCTAGTTTCAAAGGTGTTTCGATTGACATGAAATTTATATTTAAGTTTTTTTTCTAGGTTCAAAATTGACCGAGATATAGCAATTTTTGGTAAAAAAAGGGTCTTTTTTATTTTTTTGATATCTGCTTAATGAGAGAAGATATAGAAAAATGCCAAATAAAAAGAAAGTGTATTTTTGTATGTACAATAATTTTAAATTTTCTCAAAATCTTTTGTGCATTTTCATTTTATTGATATTGTTGTGGTATTCTTATATACATGTATACCATACTCTTATAAGAGTACCGCAACAATATCAAAAAAATGAAAATGCACAAAAGATTTTGAGAAAATTTAAGGTTATTCTACATACAAAAATAAACTTTTTTTATTTGGCATTTTTCTATATCTTCTCTCATTAAGCAGATATCGGAAAAATAAAAAAGACCCTTTTTTTTAAACAAAAATCGCTATATCTCGGTCAATTTCGAACCTAGAAAAAAAACTAGAATATAAATTTCAAGTCAAGCGAAATACCTATAAAACTAGCCGTGTGAAATATTTCTACCATCATTTTGTGAAAAATGATTGCAATTTAAACACATGCGAATGAAAAAATTATTTTTTTTATTTTTAAGTTGTAATATTTTCCAGACAAGTACTCATAATTGAATTGCCAATACACCATTAAAAAGTACTTATAAATATGTTTAAAATGAGTGGTCGTAGAGTTCTGTACGACCCTTATTTGTTGAGATACAAAATTTTTCAATTAGTACTTTTTTTTTCAAGGGTGGCTCTTTTTTATTGGACCCCACTGTGTATATATATATATATATATATATATATTAGTCCAGTCAAATTAGAATTTTTTTATGCAAAACGTGCTACAGGGCTCTTTTTTGCAGAAATATATTGTAGATAATATGTATAATAAGAATATCGATGTGCGCCATCTCAAAAAGTTGTGGAAAAATGTTTATAAACAAATTAACAGCAGGCCGGAGTAGAACCTGATACCGACCGAGTAACAATTGAGTTGTTTGTTATTTACTCATATTAATCGGTGTATTTTCAAAATAAAGGTTGATCGCAATAGATATTATTATTATGAATATCTATGCACAAGAAGAAAAAAATCTACCGATTTGTTTTTGAGAAAAGTAAGGAACGCCGAAGTAAAAGATTATGTTTATAATATTTTCGCGTTCCTTACTTTTCTCAAAAACAAAGCGATAGATTTTTTTTTTCTTGTGCATAAATATTTGTAATAATAATATCTATTGCGCTTAACCTTTAATTTGCAGATACACTGATTAATACTTGAGTAAATAACAAAAATGCCAATTAGACAAGGACAGCGAATCCGGCCTGCTCTTAAGGTAGGAAAATCAACTTTTTTTTCTTTTTTTCCCTGTAACTGCGCTGCTTTTGACTTTAGAGGAAATTTTTTTTAATAAAAGTTGTTCAGAATTAGATTTCCTTTAAGGCTATCAGTTTATGATTTTCTAAAATTTCCAAATTTTCTCGAAAAATGAAGTTATTTCGAAAAAATGTGTAATTTTTCAAATTAAAGTTAAAGATAGATATTTTATTCTAAATTTGATTAAACTTTGGGAACAGATAGATTTTCTAATGTCTTTAATCCTCTTCCAAGCCGATCTGTATCGGCCCATAAGTAGAGCAACAATTAATTTGTTTATTAAAAAAAAGTCGAAGATTGAAATTGATGCCAAGTTAACAATAATTAATGCAAATACCTCAAACTTCTTGTGCATATAAGAGTAGGATACCTTTATCATAAGCGATTATAAAAATTTGAATTTTTTATTTTTTTGCACTATTTTTAGCGTTTTTTCGATTTTACAATTTTAATTCTTATAAATAAATGCATATAAATCAGCCAATTTTTGATATTTATTAATTTTATAAAATGGAAAAGAAAGGTCTTTTGAAGACCTTTAATTTGAATCTTTTAAAAGTTTTCTATCGTAAAAATCAAAAGAGTAACAAGGCTTTTACTTTGACTAACAATTGCGCCATTGTTTTTAAACATTTTGACTCGTTTCAAAGTTTAATAGCCAGTTTATGATATAAATTATTTATTGGTAAACCGGCATTAATGTTTACAAAGTGGTTCTTGTACATATCATCGTTTGCAAATTTTTTTACACATTACATTGAGCGCGAGAATCAGATAACAGAGTATATAAACGGCCAGCGCGCATGCGCACGCTGGCATCTTTTTCTTCACGCAAGAATCGGAAAAATTTTCAAAAGTTCTAATAGTTATTGTATATGAAAATTAACAATATCTCTGGTAATTATGATCCGATTTACATGTTTCTTTTTTTAATCTAGGGTAGCGCGTGAAAATAATACTAATTTTCTTATCAGTTTTTTGAAAATTCTGTATAAACTTTTTATAAATATAATTGTAAATAAAAATCTTTTCTAATTATTTGCATAGTTTTAAGTTTTGGTAAAGCAATTTGAAGAAGAATTTTATTTTTATTAAAAAAAAAACGATAAATTTTCATTAAATAGGTTTTTAAATAAAAACAATATTATATTATAAAAATATTTATAATATAATATTAATAGTTTTTTATCAACTCTAGGATTATAAGTTTAATTAAACATATATGTAATAAACCCTATAATGTATTTTATTATAAATTATATCTCTTAGGGTAACTTATTATTGTTTTAAACAGAACAGCATTAAGTTCATACATTTAAGTACCTATCATGTAAAATAAAAAAAAAGTTATAAATTATTAATATATTATAATCATTGCTTCATAAATCTAAATATTAGGTAAGTATGCAAATACAATTATTATAATACCTTATTAATTTTGACAATTTATTTCATATGAAGATGTATTTTTGAAATAAAGAAATTTATAATGATAATAAGAATTCTAAATATAGTAATATTTTAAGAAGTACCGTGAAGGACGTAGTTCCTGATCAGGGTGTAATTTCTCATCATTTTTGATTAAAAATCATAATCTATAAGATTTTAGTAGAAAAAAACTTTTTTTTTATTTATGAGAAAAAATAGATTTACAGTAAGAAGTGCTTCGTTAACGTGAAAAAAATAATAATCTTTCACTTTTTCACATGTAAATGTGTGATCAGAAATACCTCCTAAGTGATCAGAAATTACGTACTTTACGGTATCTAATTATTTTTATATATATGTTTAATTAAACTTAAAATCCCAGAGTTGATGAAAAACTATTAATATTATATTATAAATATTTTTATAATATAATATTGTTTTTATTTAAAAACCTATTTAATGAAAATTGATCGTTTTTTTTAATAGAAATGAAATTCTTCTTCAAATTGCTTTACCAAAACTTAAAACTATGCAAATAATTAGAAAAGATTTTTATTTACAATTATATTTATAAAAAGTGTATACAGAATTTTCAAAAAACTGATATGAAAATTAGTATTATTTTCACGCGTACCCTAGATTAAAAAAAGAAACATGTAAATCGGATCATAATTACCAGAGATATTGTTAATTTTTATATACAATAACTATTAGAACTTTTGAAAATTTTTCCGATTCTTGCGTGAAGAAAAAGATGCCAGCGTGCGCATGCGCGCTGGCCGTTTATATACTCTGTTATCTGATTCTCGCGCTCAATGTAATGTGTAAAAAAATTTGCAAACGATGATATGTACAAGAACCACTTTGTAAACATTAATGCCGGTTTACCAATAAATAATTTATATCATAAACTGGCTATTAAACTTTGAAACGAGTCAAAATGTTTAATAACAATGGCGCAATTGTTAGTCAAAGTAAAAGCCTTGTTACTCTTTTGATTTTTACGATGGAAAACTTTTAAATGATTCAAATTAAAGGTCTTCAAAAGACCTTTCTTTTCCATTTTATAAAATTAATAAATATCAAAAATTGGCTGATTTATATGCATTTATTTATAAGAATTAAATTGTAAAATCGAAAAAACGCTAAAAATAGTGCAAAAAAATAAAAAATTCAAATTTTTATAATCGCTTATGATAAAGGTATCCTACTCTTATATGCACAAGAAGTTTGAGGTATTTGCATTAATTATTGTTAACTTGGCATCAATTTGAATTTTCGACTTTTTTTTAATAAACAAATTAATTGTTGCTCTACTTATGGGCCGATACAGATCGGCTTGGAAGAGGATCAAAAGCAATAGAAAATCTATCTGTTCCCAAAGTTTCATCAAATTTAGAATAAAATATCTATCTTTAACTTTAATTTGAAAAATTACACATTTTTTCGAAATAACTCCATTTTTCGAGAAAATTTGCAAATTTTAGAAAATCTCAAACTGATAGTCTTAAAGGAAATTTAATTCTGAACAACTTTTATAAAAAAATTCTCCTCTAAAGTCAAAAGCAGCGCAGTTACAGGGAAAAAAAGAAAAAAAGTTGATTTTCCTACCTTAATTTGTTTATAAACATTTTTCCACAACTTTTTGAGATGGCGCACATTGATATTCTTATTATACATATTATCTACAATATATTTCTGCAAAAAATAGCCTTGTAGCACGTTTTGCGAAAAAATCGATGGCATTGAACTAATTTGACTGGACTATATATATTATACAGTACCGCTCAAAAGTTTGGAAACATTATTGAAACCAGTCGAACTTTAAAAGGTCATAACTTCAAAACGGCTTGACCAATTGAAAAAATTAAAAAAGATTTTAGAAGATCTTGATAAATACTATCGATTTATGTAAGGTGTATTGCCATTTTTTATGAAAAAAATCTAATATTCTGATGTATTAGAAATTTTTTTTTTAATCAATAATCTGTAACTTTTAGGGAAATGACTTGATCAAAAAAATTCGTGAAGCATTTTAAAGAAGAGCACATGTTTTAAAAGTTTGATGTCTAGCAACTTTCTGCCACGTTTCGTATGTGCAGAATTATAAACGTTCGAAAAATGAGCGTGGACAAAGAATACTTTTACAAGGACAGATCTATATGTAAACTTTTGAATTCAAACCTCAATGTTTCGAAAATATATAGACATACACAAATATATATATATATATATATATATATATATATATATATATATATATATATATATATTGCGACGAGTATACATACTTACGCATTCAAATTTCCCGCCTGACGGCCAAGCTACTATAGAACAATAGTTCTGAGCTCAGCCGCCAGGTGTCAACCCCAAACGCCGCCACATGCATTAGGAAAAATGAGGCCGGAGTATATAAGAGGCCGAGAAGCTGAGCTCAGCACGCTGTGTCGACTACCATCTCTTCTCCCTCTTTACCTGAGTGAGCACGCTAGGCTAAGAGAGAGTGAGAGAAGTAGTAGCTGGCTCCCTTCTCTTGTAGAAGACCTAGCTTCTTTCTCTTGCACATGAGGGTAGACCGAGTGAGCACGCTGGTCTACACTCTAATGCATATACTGGCAGCGTAGAATTACGCCGAGTGAGCACGCTGGCGTAAGGCTATGCTATCCAAGAGCATACACTAGCAACTTTTGTCCGCCGCATACCTCCCGTTGCGCCGTTAAGTTTAAGGGTGACGTCCACCCAAAATCTTGCTAGATTTTTGATAACCGCGCATTAAGTTAAATTAAGGGTGTCGTCCACCCACCGCATTTAATTATTTGCACTCCACCCGACCGTTGTTCTTTTTGTAATTATAATTAGATTAAGGGTGTCGTCCACCCAATCCCGCCGTAGTCTTAGTTATAATATATTAGTTTATTATTATTATTTAAGCCTCGCGTATTTTATTAAAAGCAATAAATTAAATTAGTAAATTAATCTTTTGGTTTCCCTCTTGTTTATATTGTTACAGGAAAAGGCCGTCGACGAGTCACCGATCAACCCGGCCGTAATAAATGATCAATTAATTAAATTCATTTTTCTTTATTCCTTAAATTCATTTTCCTTTATTTCTTAAATTGGATTTTTAGTTCAAAGATATTAAATAGCCGTCAAGAGGCTGATCAAAAATAAACATTAATTAATTTTGTAAATTACACTCAAGGTTAGGTTAGTTTATTTGCATTGTATAAAGATATTAGGGTTAGCTTTGATTAACACGTTATCACCATTCCATATTTATAATCGTCGTTGTATACGAGCATTGAGAGTACAATAAAGCTACGTTGCTCCCGAGTATAACCAAACGTGTTAAACCTGGTTACTTTCCTTTACTTTCCGCCGTTCGACCCCTCCAACTCCTGCCGATTTTACCCTGGTAACTCGCTGAAGCGTCTGGCAACAGGAGTTACACGTATTTCCCCCTCCCAAAAGGGAAAAACGTTACAATATATATATACATATATATATTTATGTATACAAATACACACAAAATTTGCTGACCAATTTCAGGTTTTTTTATACTCTTGACTACACCATAACATTTGACATCTCCGCGTGATCGTGTTTGTTTATATTTCAAAGTATGATTAAATTTATGTGTCAAGGTATGATAATGACATTATTGTTGAAAAAAATCGTGAAATAACGATATCTATTTTGTCCAAAATTTGTTTATTGTTTCTGAAGTGCTAAACTTAAAAAATTATGTAAAAATTAATCTATTTAATTATCAAAATTTTTAAAGAGAATTTAATTACGACATTGTTGATTTAAAAAAAAATGTTATAAGTCGGAAGAAACTATATTTATGTTGACTGTATAAAATGTTTGTATTTTCTAAAATGTTAAATCAATACAATGATGAAAAAAATTAACTCAATCAACCAATAAAAAAGCACTTGTATAATTAGCTATACACCTCACTTAAATAAATCCTTATAAAAAAAGTCCACGTTCATTTTTCGAACGTTTATAACTCCGCACATACCTAACGTGAGAGAAAGTTGCTAGACATTAGACTTTTAGAAAAGAGTACCCCCCGTTAAGATAGGTAAAATGCCCTCCCTCATATATTTTAAAACTAATATTTTTTCTTGTTTTTATAGTAATTAAGATTAGGTTTTGTTATATTTATAGTTTCCTAACACATACCCTAACCTCAACATAACCTAAAAATCACTTTTTTTATAAAATTTTTTTTTTATCTGGAAGGATGAATGATATTAATCCCGCGAAAAACATATGACTAGGTCTTAGCACTCTCTTCAACTGTGATTTTTTGCGAGTCCTAGAAAGCAGTTTTTCTAACCTAAAAATAACATTTAAATCATAAAATCTCCGTAACTTTGCTCTGGGAGGGGCTACAAGTAATTTTCTGGGCTTAAAATTTGTATTTTTAAAAAACAAATAAAGTTTATAATGACCAAAAATTCGATTCTGGCATGGCGCCATGGCGAAAAACTCGAAAAACCATTTTTTCATAGGTTTTCTGTCGGTTATTGGTCTCTAGCGACTCACAAATCATTTTTAAAGAAAAAAAAATAGCTTCATTGGATTCTACATAAAAAAATACATAAAAAATATGCATAATAACTTTAGGAATACTTGGATGCTGTTACAAAACAATTAAAAAAATAAAATAATTCTAAAATTATTACATAGCTACTTTGCGTCGTTGCTGCATTTTATGTTTTTATGACCTTGGTCATCTCTTTAGAGTCTCAAAGCTACTATTCAATGTATCCATAGGCAAATTATGTCCACTACACCCGAAAAACAGAGACAAATACTAGACAGATAACGGTAACTCCTATATGTACATATATATATATATATATATATATATATATATATATATATATATATATATGGAATAACTTGCTATCCCTCGTATATACATAAGGAATAGTGAGTTGTTCTTAGGAAACGCAAATTATTTTTTTTATACATAGATAAAAAACCAATGTTTATCTATTCCTGTAACTATTCTTTTTAGTGTTCTTTTTTAGCTTGTAAGAGACCTAACATGTTTTCTGTCCTCCATAAATCACGAACTCGGTAGATTTGAACAATTAAATGATTCTAATTAGGTTCCTAATTCAAAAATTAAAAGATCATTATCTCTTTAGAGTCATAAAGCTACTATTCGGTGTATTTACAGCCTAATTACGCCTATTGCACGCTAAAATAAGATTTTTAAACATAACTGAAGTGACGGTCGCATCATCTGTCTTTTTGTATTACAGTAGACTCTGGATACAAGAGAATCAACGGGCCTTTAGGAGAGGAATTTTCTTGAAAATTCTTTCATACAAAAAGTCCCCAATACGCTTGAGTCAAGAGTGATACCCACACCTACTATTTTGTTGTGTGAGTTGTATCCAACATGCGTGTATATTCTGTCTCTCTCACTTTCATAGTGGTGGGATAAGGCAAATACTTAGGCTCACGCCCATATTTAGAAGAAAGAGCTCGAAATCTCTTATATCGCAATCTCTTGTATCGAGAGATCACTGAATCATTAGAGAGACAAAGACGGAATAAGGTTTTAGTAACAATCGTGTTGGGTCTATAAATTCGAGCCTGAAAGTACACTTCTATGTAAGTATTTATATTCTTTGTTAGAACTGCCACAATTATGATTTGTCTTCAGGCCATTATACGCAAAAAATAGAGTAGCAACCGATATAAGAAATACATTGCTTCTACATATATGAGAATCAAGCGCGTTGTTTCTAGCAACAGCTCACTATTCTTTGTATATATATATATATATATATATATATATATATATATATATATATATATATATATATATATATGAGAAGCAATAGCTCCTAGAGTTCCTAGCAATAGCTCACTATTCTTTGTATATATATATATATATATATATATATATATATATATATATATATATATATATATATATATATATATATATATATATATATATATATATATATATATATATTGTTACTAAAACCTTATTCCGTCTTTGTCTCTCTAATGATTCAGTGATCTCTCGATACAAGAGATTGCGATATAAGAGATTTCGAGCTCTTTCTCCTAAATATGGGCGTGAGCCTAAGTATTTGCGTTATCCCACCACTATGAAAGTGAGAGAGACAGAATATACACGCATGTTGGATACAATTCACACAACAAAACAGTAGGTGTGGGTATCACTTTTGACTCGAGCGTGTTGGGGACTCTTTGTATGAGAGAATTTTCAAGAAAATTCCTCTCCTGTAGGCCCGTTGATTCTCTTGTATCCAGAGTCTACTGTAATACAAAAAGACAGATAATACGACCGTTACTTCAGTTATGTTTAAAAATCTTATTTTGGCGTGCAATAGGCGTAATTTAGCTGTAAATACATCGAATAGTAGCTTTATGACTCTAAAGAGATAATGATCTTTTAATTTTTGAATTTGGAACTCAATTGTAATCATTTAATTGTTCAAATCTATCGAGTTCGTGATTTATGGAGGACAGAAAACATGTTAGGTCTCTTACAAGCTAAAAAAGAACACTAAAAAGAATAGTTACAGGAATAGATAAACATTGGTTTTTTATCTATGTATAAAAAAAATAATTTGCGTTTCCTAAGAACAACTCACTATTCCTTATGTATATACGAGGGATAGCAAGTTATCTATATATATATATATATATATATATATATATATATATATATATATACATATATGTACATATAGGAGTTAACGTTATCTGTCTAGTATTTGTCTCTGTTTTTCGGGTGTAGTGGACATAATTTGCCTATGGATACATTGAATAGTAGCTTTGAGACTCTAAAGAGATGACCAAGGTCATAAAAACATAAAATGCAGCAACGACGCAAAGTAGCTATGTAATAATTTTAGAATTATTTTATTTTTTTAATTGTTTTGTAACAGCATCTAAGTATTCCTAAAGTAATCATGTACATTTTTAATGTATTTTTTCACGTAAAATCCAATAAAGCTATGTTTTTTTCTCTAAAAATGATTTGTGAGTTGCTAGAGACCAATAACCGACAGAAAACCTATGAAAAAATGGTTTTTCGAGTTTTTCGCCATGGCGCCATGCCAGAATCGAATTTTTGGTCATCATAAATTGTATTTGTTTTTTAAAAATACAAATTTTAAGCCCAGAAAATTGCTTGTAGCCCCTCCCTGAGGAAAGTTACGGAGATTTTATGATTTAAATGTTATTTTTAGGTTAGAAAAACTGCTTTCTAGGACTCGCAAAAAATCACAGTAAAAGAGAGTGCTAAGTCCTAGTCATATGATTTTCGCGGGATTAATATCATTCATCCTTCCAGATAAAAAAAAATTTTATAAAAAAGTGATTTTTAGGTTATGTTGAGGTTAGGGTATGTGTTAGGAAACTATAAATATAACAAAACCTAATCTTAATTACTATAAAAACAAGAAAAAATATTAGTTTTGAAATATATGAGGGAGGGCATTTTACCTATCTTAACGGGGGGTACTCTTTGCTCTTCTTTAAAATTCTTTGCGAACTTTTTTGATCCAGAAATTATCCAAAAAGTTACAGATGACTAATTGAAAAAAAAATTGAAAGAAAAAAATTTTTTTTATGCGTTAAAATATTATTTTCTTTAAATATATATATATATGTATATATATATATAAATTAACATAAAATAAATTATAACATAAATAAATTAATAGAATAATTTAATTTATTTATTATGTAAATTTTATAAAATAATATATTATCAATAAATATAAACTATAGTATTATAAAATTATTATTACTATTATTTATTTGTAATTATTTTTAATTGCTACGTATAAAAAATAATTTATTTCAAAAAACTTTTTATTTAAAAAAAAGATTATATAATTATAAAAATTAAATAAATATTATTAAAAAAATAGAAAATATGAAAAGTATAAATAAAAAAGGAATAAAAAATATTAAAATAATAAAAATGTTTTAAAAAAAAGTGGTCATGACCGAGAGTTGAACCCACGCACCCAAAAGAAAAGGCGCGCACGCTACGCAATAGACCAAACCTGTTTCTAGCAAGGACAGGCGTGAAATGATACATGCTTATCGGCCCCCGGTTATTTAAAATAATTTGATTTTTAAATTAAAATTAGTTATTAATAATTTTTAAGTTTCAGATGTCATATATAGTTTATTCTAATTAGATTTGTTTTTCTAAAATAACAATAATAATTGTTTTCATTAAATAGATTTTAAAAAATTTTAAACAAGTTTGATAATGAACGTTGTTTAATCATTTAATTAAACTTTTTCATTACGAAGCTAAAACTTAAGTCTAAATATGACGGCGGTTTATTTGTTCCGAATATAGTTCACTTGCAAATGTTTTATACTCTAAATAGATGATATGTTCACATCAATAATCTTAAGAATAAAAATAAGTCATCAATGAAAATGTTTGTTGATTATATACGCACCAAAATTAATTTTAAGTTCTTCCAAGCGCAAATTAAATACAAAATTTGTTATATATTCACAAACAGTTTTTTTAGTTCTCAATTAATTCTCGATACAGAAACGAAAAATAAAGCAAGTCCGATGTCAAAATCTTTTCAGTTTTTTTTGTTTAACTTTTACAGCTCGAGTTGAAGCTAAAACCCTATCAACTTTGGATATAAAAGCTATTCATTACGTTTCGAAGTTAGTCAACGTACATACTTGAGAGTGTATCGAGTGCATATAAGACTGGTTCCCAATTTCATTTCTGCTGAGGGAAATATCATCTCAATTTGAGTCTGATCTTTCTTCAAGAAGAATATTAAAATTATTTTAGTAATAACAAAATTGAATTCACATACAACATTTGAGCGAATTTTATATGCAAAAGTTTTTCCGTGTGCGCTAGGATTTACGGTACCATGAAGAAGACGTAGAAGAGATAAGAATAAGAAATAGATATGGAGTAAGAGAGATGGGGAGATCCGCAAGCTGGCAGAGCGAATCTAAAGTGCTGGCGCGTCGATCTCTCGCGCATTAAGCGAAGAGAGAGAAAGGAGATAATCAAGAAAGATGGAAAGAGAGCGTAAGAGAAGGGATCGTCACGATCCTCTTGTCTTAGCTGAGCCTCTATACCGTGCATATGCGTACACGTATGTATATGCATGTGTAATATCAGTATGTGTTGACGGTGACGACCAATCTGCGCACAAGAAGACGGAAAAGGACAGAAAATAAAGAGAAAATAAAGAGAATAAAATATTAACAAAGAAAAAGAATAAAAATTGCTTTAACTAGTATGAAGAAAATTAAATTAACACGTGTTGTAAATCTGTAAACGCACAAGTTAGTTTAAACAAATTGTAGTATCAAGTATACGCAAATTAAGCGTAAATGTGTGTGTGTTAAAAGGAAGTAAGGAAAGACCAATGAGAATCATAGCATAAGAATTCAAGAGCAGTTATTGAGAGTAAAAGAAATTAAACGAAGACAGAAGATAACAAGAACACAAGAAGACGCAGAGCAGAAGGAAGTAGCCTTTTAAGAAAAAGAAATTCACTGCTGGTCTTTGGGCTGAGTCGCACACGATTCGATTGTCGTCCTCGTGTAGCACCGAAGCCTTTTCCTTTGCAATTCGCCGCAACTTTCGAGAGTCATTCTTTTTCTTCGCTGTGCATATTTGGGCAGAAGAAAACTTGTTGGACCTGAGAGGAGCTGCAGCTGAGTCAGAGAGAGAGAGAGAGAAATAGGAAAGGCCGGGCTCTGGAGACGAGTTTGACGCAGAAATCAACGTCGCCGGTAGCGACCACCAAGACCCAAAAGAAGCTAGCGATCGAGCGGCCATTATCGCCAGCCAGCCATATTCAACTAGCCATCTTGAGCACCATCGTCGACTGTATCGACCTAGACGGAGCTTAAAGTACATCACTGGTGAGTGGGCTGCGCCCGATAAGGTTTTCTTTTTTTTTTGTAAAGCAACGGCTCTCGCCAGTTGGTTTTCGAGTCAGTGAAGTGGTTTTTTTTGTGCGCGAGATTCGATTATATAACTTGAAGTAATTAAACGTAAAATTGTATAGAGTTTGTGAAATTGTAAAGTTGATAAAAATTATTTGTAGTTTATTGAGCGTGAAAGAAAATAAATAGACTTTGTTAAGCGACATGAAGTGAAATTAAATTAAAAGAATTTTTTTTGTTATATTTGATCTAAATTAGACCGTGAGTGCCGGAAGTGTGCCATGTGGCCACGTATTACTAAAGTGAATCTTGTCCGGTTGAGCGTGTTTATTCGCTGGTTGAGTGAATAATAATTAAATTAAAATTAAGATGATATATGGGTAAATCTTTCATAATGTTAAAATTTCACCTGCAACAAATTAAAAAAAAAAAATACAGGCACACGTATAAAACTAATTTTCTCTGAATGTTGACGTATTATAATGAAAAAAAAAATCGTGTTACTCACTTTTAAGGGTAGTCTTTTTAACAAACATCAAAAGACAGATTTTCGAGTAAATTTTTCATAGTGTTAAAATTTACTTTCAATAAATTAAAAAAAATTGAAGACACATGTATCAAATTTATTTTTTTTAAATGTTGATATATTAAAATGATAATAAAAGAAAAAATCGCATTACTCACTTTTGAAGATAGCTTTTTTTAATATAAGATATTTAAATATATTCATTATTATCACACCCAGGTATAATATTTTACATATCTCAGATCAGTTTTTAAGTATTTTGGGCTATAATAGATCATTTTCCATTGAGCTTTTTCATTTTTACATGTTTAATATGTTACAGAAAATATTTAAATACGCAATTTACATTAATAATTACAAAATTTTTTGTAATAAATAAAATATGCCAGAAATGCCAATTTTTTGGAAAATTCATTTTTGGCGATTCGGGTATTAAAATTGAGTGATATTAGTTACCCAATGGCTTTTGGGATTCCTGATTACAAATCATAAGTGAGTGGAATATCAATTTATTTTTGCTAAAATTGTCAATCTTAGGGTATGAAATTTGACATAGATTTGTGTAGTTTATGTTTTCGAATAAAAATACTTATATTCCTTTTAACCAAATATTTTAGTTTATTTAATAAACATTAAATCTAAAAATTTTAAATTTAAAATCTAGAAACTTCAGTGATGATTCAACTCAACGTTCTAGGTGTAAGCTATTAAATACATACTAAAACTGAGCTTTTTAAAGTTTAAACTCTTTAGAATTAAAACATTGATAGAAACTAGGTAATCGATGTAAATTTGGAAAATTTAATAGCCGGGAAAAATTCAATGATTTCCAGAATACTCGAAATAATACTTCAAAAGCAACTTAAAGATTACATTGAGTATTATAAAATAGTAAATTACAAAGTTCACAACAGAGAAAAGGTGAATCAAAGCTTAGGTTTTCATATTAGTGGATAAAAACCTATTTTCAAAAGTGAGTCACGTTTTTTAAGTATAATTTCAAACGAACAAAGAACTTTATCTACACTAGGCACACATTCCTAATAAAAAAATTTCTCTTTGTGATTCTAAATATTACCTTTTGATGTAGTTTAAAATGTCACCGCTGAATAGTCTTTTTTACAGCATCGTATTTTCCAGAAAAAAGTAAAATATATAAATTTTTGGTAACATTTTAATAACCTTTCAGAAAGTACTTTTGTTAACAGGCACACACCCATGCTCTTGATTTTCCAAAAGTATGTGTATAGATAAAGCTTTGGTGTGAATTTCAAATCAAATAAGCAGTAGTCATTTTTTTTATAGCGGTAATTTATCATTTTACATGGCCTGGTAACATTTAAATTTCAAAAAAAAAACCTCTTTTCCCCATCTGCCATAAAATGACACGTCTAATTATCATTAAAAATATAACAAAATTAGTTTCTAATAACTCAATAAATCAGTGAACATTTGCTAACAAGATGTGCTATCTCATATTTAGGAGAAATGACGCAGTAACATGATTTTTAAAAGTATGAAAGAATTACCCAAGTATTTTTATTCGAAAACATAAACTACACAAATCTATGTCAAATTTCATACCCTAAGATTGACAATTTTAGCAAAAATAAATTGATATTCCACTCACTTATGATTTGTAATCAGGAATCCCAAAAGCCATTGGGTAACTAATATCACTCAATTTTAATACCCGAATCGCCAAAAATGAATTTTCCAAAAAAATTGCCATTTCTGGCATATTTTATTTATTACAAAAAATTTTGTAATTATTAATGTAAATTGCGTATTTAAATATTTTCTGTAACATATTAAACATGTAAAAATGAAAAAGCTCAATGGAAAATGATCTATTATAGCCCAAAATACTCAAAAAACTGATCTGAGATAGGTAAAATATTATACCTGGGTGTGATAATAATGAATATATTTAAATGTCTTATATTAAAAAAAGCTATCTTCAAAAGTGAGTAATGCGATTTTTTCTTTTATTATCATTTTAATATATCAACATTTAAAAAAAATAAATTTGATACATGTGTCTTCAATTTTTTTTAATTTATTGAAAGTAAATTTTAACACTATGAAAAATTTACTCGAAAATCTGTCTTTTGATGTTTGTTAAAAAGACTACCCTTAAAAGTGAGTAACACGATTTTTTTCTTTCATTATAATACGTCAACATTCAGAGAAAATTAGTTTTATACGTGTGCCTGTATTTTTTTTTTTTAATTTGTTGCAGGTGAAATTTTAACATTATGAAAGATTTACCCACTTATATTCCTTTTAACCAAATATTTTAGTTTATTTAATAAACATTAAATCTTAAAATTTTAAATTTAAAATCTAGAAATTTCAGTGATGATTCAACTCAACGTTCTAGGTGTAAGCTATTAAATACATACTAAAACTGAGCTTTTTAAAGTTTAAACTCTTTAGAATTAAAACATTGATAGAAACTAGGTAATCGATGTAAATTTGGAAAATTTAATAGCCGGGAAAAATTCAATGATTTCCAGAATACTCGAAATAATACTTCAAAAGCAACTTAAAGATTACATTGAGTATTATAAAATAGTAAATTACAAAGTTCACAACAGAGAAAAGATGAATCAAAGCTTAGGTTTTCATATTAGTGGATAAAAACCTATTTTCAAAAGTGAGTCACGTTTTTTAAGTATAATTTCAAACGAACAAAGAACTTTATCTACACTAGGCACACGTTCCTAATAAAAAATTTCTCTTTGTGATTCTAAATATTACCTTTTGATGTAGTTTAAAATGTCACCGCTGAATAGTCTTTTTTACAGCATCGTATTTTCCAGAAAAAAGTAAAATATATAAATTTTTGGTAACATTTTAATAACCTTTCAGAAAGTACTTTTGTTAACAGGCACACACCCATGCTCTTGATTTTCCAAAAGTATGTGTATAGATAAAGCTTTGGTGTGAATTTCAAATCAAAAAAGCAGTAGTCATTTTTTTTATAGCGGTAATTTATCATTTTACATGGCCTGGTAACATTTAAATTTCAAAAAAAAAACCTCTTTTCCCCATCCGCCATAAAATGACACGTCTAATTATCATTACAAATATAACAAAATTAGTTTCTAATAACTCAATAAATCAGTGAACATTTGCTAACAAGATGTGCTATCTCATATTTAGGAGAAATGACGCAGTAACATGATTTTTAAAAGTATGAAAGAATTACCCATATACATAAAAAAATTACAAAAAGAAAAAGAAATAATAAATTAATGTAATATAATCAGTGTTACGTCCTTACTCATACTTCAATCATTCTTTATTTTCCTAGGGTACTTAAAACTACTTACAAAAGCGGGCAAGGCATGGTTCCCTACATCGGCGTTAACATCGAACCTAACTACTTTTCTAGTCGTAACCTCTTTATAGTACTTTTTAAGGATGCTGTCGGTTCTTTTTCTTCTCTTTGAAATGTTAGGCGTAAATCTCTCCTTCTTTGATCTTTGCAGCACCGGGTTTTCAATGCTCCTGCCTTCGTCACTCTGTGCAATATTGTCAGTGTCCGGCTGACTGACCGTTATCGATTCATCCAAGTGACGATGTTGCTGGTCCACTTTAGCCAGGTTTGCCTCGTCTACTGGATCGATTTCGTCCAAGACTTCATCTGACCGCTTTTCCACTGCGCCTTGCACATCTACGGTATTGTGGACTTCCACCTCGACCAGCGCTTCTTCTTCTTGTGCTGAGTTTTGCGAGGCGTTATTGTTGTACGATGGTGGTGTAAGCAGATGCCCTTGCTTTGGTGCATTCTCCTGCACTGGCTGCTCCTCGCTTCTTAAAAAGAAAGCTGGCTTTAATTTGTCGGTCGATACAACCACGTTTCTACCATTTTTCGCTATAGTATAATTCCTACCACCATCTTGCCTCGATATCACTCTGTGAGGTCCTGAGTATGGATGCGTGAGTGGTGGTTTAACCGCCTTTACTCTTTCAAAAACATGGGTGCAGTGCGCCAACTTCTTAAATACAAATGGCTTGGTTGCACAATGGTGTGCGGCGGGTACTGGTTTAACTTGCCTCATGTACTCCTTAAATTCCACCAGAAATTCGCCAGATTCATGCGCACTGATTTTACGGAACTCGCAAAGATCACCTGGTACTGTCAATGTTGTACCATATAGAAACTCAGCTGGGCTCGCCTCCGTATCTAATCTTAAACCAGTGCGCAAACCAATCATCACAGTAGGCAAAACCCTGATCCACTCTGCAGTGTCTGTGTGGCACATAATTGCGGCCTTAAGATTTTGGTGCCATCTCTCGACGATACCATTGGAGGCTGGGTGCTATGGTGTTGTTCTAACTTTCTTACACCCAATATAATTCAATAGTTGCTTAAACAACTGCGCCTTGAATTGCCTTCCTTGATCACTCGTTATGATCACGGGTACGCCAAACCTTGCCACCCAATTATCATAAAAAGCGCGTGCAACTGTGGGAGCGGATACATCTTGCAGCGGAACTGCCTCTGACCACCTTGAAAATCTATCTATCATTGATAGAATATATCTGTATCCTTCACATGATGGTAGTGGGCCCGCGAGATGCACATGAACATGAGTAAAGCGAGCGTCTGGCTCGGTGAACTCAGAAGGAAAAATTTATTCTTGCGAGAGATTTTAGATTTTTGACAACCAATGCATGACCTGCATAATGCTTCTATCTCCTGGTTCATTTTGGGCCATACGTGTTGCTGTCTAATCAGCTTAGCTGTTACTTTATCCGAAGGATGTGAGTTTTAATTGTGAAAAAGGTTAATGACATCCTGCCTTTATTATTTGGGGAAGTAAGGGCGAAAAACTTTATCTACCAACTCGACGTATAAAAAGGTCCTTCCAACTCCCCACTGCAGCCTAATTAACTTGAGAGGGTGATTAGGACTTTCTAAAATCGTTTTTAATTCTTGATCCTCTAGCTGCTTTTTTGCTAACCCTTCTAATGAGAAAAGCGTGGAAAACCTTACATCCTCAATTCTCGATAAGAAATCTGCTACGGCGTTATCTTGACCGGGAAGTAGCATATCTGCGTACGAAATTCTGCTATATACGATAGCCTTCTACTACGAATTGCAGGGCAATCCTCTGCATTTTGCGCAAGCGTATATACTAGCGGCTTGTGGTCCTTATAATTCCTTATCTAAAGTAGCTGATAATTCCTTATCTAAAAAACAATAATTTCTTTGTGTGGGCGTAAATTTTTTAGAGAAGAAAGCTAATGGTCGCAATAAGTCATTTACTAATTGCTCTAGGGACGCTCCCATCACGAAATTCGAAGCATCCGTCACGACTCTTACTTCCGCATTTTCTGCTGGGAACGCTAAGTAAGCTACTTCTGCTAATTCTTTTTTTGTTTTTTCAAATGCGTCCTCAGCTTACTTTGTCCATACTATAGGGCGCTTATCTTTTTTCTTAATATCACTAATTAATGCATTTAAATGGCGCTGCGTTTCAGCTGCATGCGGTAAACATTTCTTATAAAAATTAATCATGCCTAAATACCTACGCATATCATCTTTAGTCTCTGGCTTCGGGAATTCCGTTATGGCTCTAACTTAACATGGGTTCGGACGGAACCCTTTTCCGCTTACCTGGTGTCCAAGGAATATTAACTTAGGAACACCGAACTTGCACTTGTCCATGTTTAGACGTAAATGAGACTTGGCGAGCCTCTCAAATACCGTCTTTAGATGTACCTCGTGCTCCTCTGGCGATGAAGATGCAACGAGAATATCATCTACGAACGCAAATGCAAAGTCTAAATCTCCCAGGGCAAGATTAACGTACCTCTGGAAGGTTTGAGCGGCGTTTCTAAACCCGAACGTCATCACAAGATACTCAAAAAGGCCGAAAGGCGTAACGGCTGCAGTTTTTGGTGCGTCTTCCGGAAAGATTGGTATTGGCAAAAACGCTTGCTCAAGGTCCAGCGCGGAGAATATACTTTTATTATGCAAATTACTTGTGAAGTCATATAAATGCGGCAAGGGATACCTGTCAGGAACCGTAACGATATTTAATTTACGATAATCGCCGCAAATTTGCCAGCTGCCATCCTTCTCAGGTACCATATGGATGGGTGTAGCCCACGGATTTTTCGAATGTCTACAAATTCCCTCCTTCACTCATTTCTCAAATGCCTCCTTGGCGGCCTTTAGCTTCTCTAGTGGAAGTCTTCGTGGCTTTTGTGCAACGGAAGGACCCGCGGTCTTAATATAGTGGTATACGCCCCTGTGTTTTGCCAGCAATCTTGTATTCCAACAATTGAAGGATACTGGCTTAATAATTTAGCGTATTAATTTCCCGGGTCTACGATCGATACTTGAACTAAGGTGGCGGTTTTCTTGAACCCTTTCCAGGATTCTTGCGTCTTACCATCCACCAGTCTTCTTCTCGTAAGATCTGGTAGTAAATGGTACTGTTTGAGCATATCACCGCCTAAAATCGCATATGGCACGTCTGCCACGATGAATGTCCAACCGGATCGTTTATTTTTGAACCCTAGGTCTAATTGCATATGGATTGTGCCATATGTGCTCATTCGCGTATGGTTAGCGGCATACAATTGGAACTTGATAGGTTGCTCGCGTTGATCTTTGTTTTTCGGAATAAATGAAACTTAAGCGCCTGAATCTATTAAAAATGTTTTTCCCGAGACTCTATCTTTAATGTGGAGACGTATTGACTTGATACCGGACGCACACGCCTTATCTACGCGCCGGTCTTGAAGTTTAACGGCTTATTCGACTCTACTTGCCTATTTGGACTCCTGATATTACTTTTTGGTTTATAGCTATTACTTCTTTTAATATTTTTATTTACAACGTCCGAATTTTCCCATGTGCAGGGTTCAATACATTTATAGGCTTTATTGCAAAATTTAGCATGATATTTACAAAATTTATTCGTGGATCTACTTCTATTCCTATCTCTATTATCGCGATCGCGAGATCTTGGTCGTCTCTCATTGGCGTAATCGCGCTTCTTATTTAACTGATCTTGAACGACCGCCACTATCTTAGCTATTACTTCCACGTCGTATTTGACTTTTTCGACCGCGCTTATCTCTTTTTTGCTTTTTTGCAGGTTTTTGTACACTTCATCTGCGTGCCTGACAATCAGCGCTTTGTCCGTATCTGAACCGTATCCAGCCAAATAATATTTAATGGTTGGTGAGAGGTTATACCTTCACGCCTTGAGCACCATCTGCCATGGAATCCGGCTTCTTGCTATGTTTAGCATTTCGCTTAAGAATAGTAAAGATTTCTTATCTCCCATATTATAACCCGCGAATAAGATTTTAAATTCACTTTCGGCGGATCTTCCATATTTTTCTAATAAGTGTTTCTTTAACCCTCCGAATCTCTGTCCTGGCAGCCGTAATTTAGTAATCTCGGACGTTTCGTAGATTACGCTTTTATGAAGATTAGTAACCTTTTTATGACAATAGTAATACTTATTGTCAATCAGCCCTAAAAGGTTAATCTGACTCTCGAAGATGTTAAACCACCTATCCGGGTCGTGTTGCCAAAATGGTAAGTTAATACTTCTAATACCGTGATGGTAACTGCTGCCACCTATATTCGATGTAGGTGTGGGGACTGCTTGGTTGGTCTCTACGGCGTCTACTCGCCTATGGTTATCTGCTGTCGGTATGAGGCCTGCCGATGGTATGTTGCCTTCTGTCGGTATGTTACCGACCAAGTTAGTATTACCGACCATAGCTACAGGGTTTTCTCCGAAATAGGGTTTCATGGGGTCAGGAGCGCCTACTTTTGCCTTTAATAAGTCGATCTCATAAAGCATTTTTTCTACTAATTTATCGCGTTCTTCTAATTTTGCGAGCAAGGCTTTATTCTCTTCCGTATATTTATCACGTAATTGATGCATTCTCTCGTGGTGTATCTTATCTTGCGCTTTTGAAAATTCTTCGTACCTACATTCTATTTGTGATATAGTTGCACCTTTTTCAATGTTCCGGAAGTATAGTAACCAAATAACGTCTTTTTTGTAAGTAAAATAATTTCAAAGACGTATTTTTCCAATAAATACTCATAGTAAAAGACGTAAATTTTCAAAAAAAATTCTTTTTTTTAAAACGAATGACGTCTTCCGTGTTGAAAATAATGACGTCCTTTTAAGACGTCTTCGAAAGACATCTTTGAAAGACGTCTTTGAAGACGTCTTTGGTCGTGTCTTAGATTGGAACAAAAAAGACGTTATTTTTCCAATGTTTAGAAAAGTTATTCAACGAATGACGTCTTTTTATTATTTTAAAGACGTATTTTTTTAATCAAAATGACGTCTTTTCTTACAAATTTTTATTTAAAAAATACGTCTTTGAAATTATAAAAAGACGTATCTTTATAAAAAAAAAATACGTCTTTGAAAATGTAAAAAGACGTTATTTGTTAAATAGCTTTTCTAAACATTGGAAAAATGACGTTTTTTTGTTCCAATTAGACACAACCAAAGACGTCTTTCAAAGACGTCATTTTCTCCAAATTTAGGGAAAAAAACGTCATTTTTCATGAATTATGTCATTGGAAAATGACTCAACATGATAATCATTTTCCATTTAAAGGAAAAAACAAGGAAACCCTCGTAGTTTCAACTCTTCGAAAAACGAAGAGCATTTGCGATTAAGCTGAGATCATTGTGGCCTTATATATCTGCATCTTTGAAATTTGCATCAAGGATCAGAAAACTTGAAAATCGCCACCTAGTGACTTACAGTCACTATGTTATCAGCGTTGGGGTTCGATTATTTTTTTGTACCACTATGCTATGTTCAGAGTGTACCAGATCAAGAAGTCGATGATATAGCTAAGTTCGAATAGCGCAATTTTTAAATTCGAAATAACTAGATCAAGACTAGTGATTAATTGCGAGTTAACCCGTGAACTCACACGTGGATTTAAATGCAGCGCTGTTTGAA
Organism: Anastatus disparis; assembly: GCA_017163975.1. Classification (NCBI taxonomy): domain Eukaryota; kingdom Metazoa; phylum Arthropoda; class Insecta; order Hymenoptera; family Eupelmidae; genus Anastatus; species Anastatus disparis. The sequence goes on from JAFFSR010000002.1 coordinate 3,103,937, forward strand.
TTTAAACAAATAATAAGATTTAATCGAAGAAGCAAGAATTATCTAAATATAATTGGTATATAAAAAAGTTAAATTTAAGTTAAGTTTATTTTAGAAATATGAAAATAAAATATATGAAGATAATTATTTTAATTATAGGATAAACTATTAAGAATTAAGCAACACTTGGATGAAAAAGGTAATAATCTTATCTTATATTATATTGAAGTGAAACCACTTTTTTTCCGCTTCTCCGGTTCTCCGCATTTTTTAAATGTGTCTAATATTTTGGTAATAAAAGTAGCGATTTTTTATTGAGCCCTATATAATTAGTACTCATCAGTCATAAGCTTCTTTTTTGGGCCATATTTTTTTGGGTCTTATATTATTTTGGGCCCTATATTTTTATTCAATGCCCATTTTTTGGGCCCTTCTTTTTTTTCATCCTTATATTTTCTTGGGCTCTTTATTTTTTTGAGCCTTATTTTTTTGGGTCTTATATTTTTTTGGGTCCAATATTTTTTTTGGTTTTATATTTTTTTGGGCTTTATATTTTTTTGGGCCTTATATTTTCTTGCACCTTACATTTTTTTGGACTTATTATTTTTTTGGTCTCTATATTTTTTGGGCTTTAAATTTTTTTAGACCTTATATTTTCTTGGGCCTTATATTTTTTGGGCCCAATAATTTTTTGGAACCAATATTTTTTTGGTCTTTATATTTTTTGGGCTTTATATTATTTTGGGCCTTGTATTTTCTTGGACCTTATATTTTCTTGCGCCCTATATTTTTTTGGGCCCAATAATTTTTTGGACCCAATATTTTTTTGGGCCTTATATTTTCTTAGGCCTTTTTATTTTTGGCTTAATATTTTTTTGGCCCAATAATTTTTCAGGTCCTATATTTTATTTAGCTCTATAAATATGCAGTCAATATGCAGCCAATTAAACAGTGCACCCCAATGTCCAGCCAATTCAACAGCGCATCCCAATATGCAGTCAATTCAACAGCGCATCCCCATATGCAGCCGATTTAACAGCGCGTTCTCTTATATAGCTGATTCAACATCATATCAAACTATTTTGAAAGCGTCAGTTAATATCATATATATATATATTGATATATATATATATATATATATATATATATATATATATTTTTATGAATGAGGTATTATGCAGACAAAATCATAGATGAATCGTGACTTATGCAGACATTAGCGTACTTATGCTGACGTCCGCATAATGCCACCCGTTTTTCATTTATTTATTGATACTTGTGCTGACAATTCCATACAGTAGATTTTTCTTGAGTTGAGTTACGAAAAAATTCTACAAAACAAAAACGCGCCCACCAATCAAATTTCGAGAACAAATGTGCCCACCAATCAAAGTTTTAATAAATTCGTATTTAACATATGCGTAAGTAACAAAGGAAGGGATAACATAGGAGACTGCCACACACCCGCGACGTGTGCAGGACACTAAACAAAGGCTGTACTGTATGAGTCAGCATAATGCCGCGTACATACGTTTATATATATATATATATATATATATATTTTAGTGAATATTATATTTCTTATTATATTTCGAGTTCAACTATTACACAACAACATATACAACATCTCTTGACATATTCTTTATAATATCTCTTTATAAACAATGTTTTTTGTATATATTGTGTTCTGATCATTTTTATTTTCTCCGTTGACGATAGCGTGTTCACTTAAAAATAATTTTAAATTATTTTTAAAATTCGTCCTTGAAAGAGCAACATATAATTGCCCATGACTGAAAACTGGTGACGGCAAATAATCACCAACTTTTTTATAAGATTGTCCTTGTGATTTATTAATAGTCATTGCAAATCCTAATCTAATAGGAAACTGTTTTCGTTGCATATTGAATGGAATTTCTTTCGTAGATGGAGATAAACTTATTCTTGGAATGAAAACTAATTCACCTTTGTTTTGACCAGTTGCTAATTCCGCTTGAATGGAATATTTAGGCAATTTTTTCACTATCAACCTTGTTCCATTAAAAAGTCCCTTATTGACATTTAAATTTCTTTAAAGTATTATTATACCCCCTACTTTTAAATGTAATTTATGTGGTGGAAGTCCATTAGGAGTTAACTTATTTAAAAATTCTGTAGGTAACATAATATCTAAATTTTCTTTGTTATCATCTTCAGCTGTATCAATACTTAAATATTCAACATGGTTTCCTTCCATTAAATTCAAAACATTGTTATTGATTTTAGTATCATCATTATTTTTAGGAGCTAAAATAACTTTTTCCGTTAGATTCGTAGTGTTTATTTTTAATGTTTTTCCGAATATTTCTTCGACAGGATTTTCTTTAATGATAAAATTATCTGGTATAGCACTTAGTTTATTATCATCTTTAAAAACATTGCGGCATTTTCCTTCTCCGATATCTAATAATCATTGTTTAAAATTATTATCACTATCCGAAACTCGCTAATTTTCATTTAACTTCATTTGCTTAAAATTTTTCCATGATAAACTTTTAACTGAATTTTTAATAATGTTCATACGGCTACCATGTCGTACGATTGGTAATGTTTGCCTGAAATCTCCTGATACAATTACAGTTTTACCAACAAAGGGTTGGTTTACATCGCATAAATCTTGAAAAAGACGATCAACTGCTTCAAAAGCAAATTTTGAAGTCATGGATATTTCATCTCAAATAAATATTTGTGTTTTCTTTAATTGCTTGCCTTCTGCAGAATTAGACTTAACATTATGATAGTCTCTACTCCTCGTAGAAGCTACTCTGCAGTTGTTGATACGGAAAGGATAGGTGGATGGTAGGTGCTTGAAATAAAGACAAGATTTCCTTTAATATATAATACGTGTATTCACCTGGAGATGACAAAGCAAGGTACTTATCTATCCTGAAGTCAAGAACGCTCTAACGACTTCCTTCGCTCTCGTGTAACACATAGCTTACACTCGCAATCGCTTACTTGCGCACCGCAGGCTGCGCGTGACATTTACATGTCTATACACCAATACACACATACTCTCTATACCTGTGTACCCACAGTACTCCCCCCTAAATAACCATCCATGGTTATTTACATGAAAAGGAATTAATTTTTATTTTACATAAACAGTGGGTACTTTTTATTTTACATATGATCTCTTTTACATTTTTGTATATAATTACTCGCGCAATTACATTTGTTCTTATGCGCTTATTCTCACCCATACAATTCACACCTGCGGTCATTCCATACCTTCATTTCTACATGCATTTACGTGCTCATTTTTACTTTACAATTTATATGTGTTTATTCTCACACATGCACTCGTATGTTTATGTTATTTTACATTTTGTGTAATTACTCACGCAATTACTCTTTTAGATGCATTTATCTTATGCGATTACTCTCGCTCGTGCAATTTTACATTGTATGCACTTATGCATTTATTCTCATACATGCTTATATTCAATGCACACCTAATCCAAATTATTACCTTTTACACTTATAATCTAAATTATTTACATTTTTACACTTTTACTACATATTTACATTTTTATGCCTTTAAAGGCTTTTATATACAACGCTTAAAAGTCTATTCTCGTTGTAGGTTCTTGTGTCAATCTGTAGCCCGCTTCCTTTGGTGAGATCATGCATCTCATTGATTTTATATAATAGGTCTCTGGGCAATTCTTCTAAGAAAAACATCTTGGTTAGGCTGACGGTACTCTTTAGCGATACAAATATCAGAGGAGAGCCCAATCAGCTTCACCTATATATATATAACAAAAAGAACAAACATTATTAATATAACGCATTACAATATTGCCTAAAATTAATCACATTTCTCTTTAAAGTGAGACACTGTTGTACAAAATCTAACTTTCTTATTACCCTTTTCATTATTTTTACAATTATTATTTTTTCTATACAATATTATACTATCCATTTTTCTACGCCTCAAAATGTTGGGTATAAACCTCTCTCTCTTTTTACCATTACCCTTATCTTTTTCGCTACCTGTCGCTTCGTGCTCTACCCTGTTACCGGTTTCTATTTCTTTGTCGCTTGCTACGTTACCTGTTTCGTTACACGTATCCGTAATGTCTATTTGCTCGCTACTGAGCTCGTCGAATTCGCTATTACCTGCCTCGTTATGATTATATCCTGGTACCTCCTGTGTCGGGTTACCTTCGTCCAATGCTTCGCATTCTTCACCACTTGCGGGTGGAGCTTCTTCATGAATCTGAGCTTCTGTTACTATGACGTTTTCTTCATTCATTCTATTATTATCCTCGCTCAGTTCTACGTTGCTACTACTCGTTTGTGGCTCCATTTCATTAGCCAGAAAATAGGCTGGCTTCAACCTTTCTACATTTACCGTTACGTTTTTATCTCCTTTCCTTATGACGTAATTACGGCCATTTTCATGCCTAGAGATGACCTTATATGGCCCTGAATACGGTTGCACAAGAGGTGGTTTAACTGCTTTTATCTTTTCTAGCACATGAGTACAATTTGCTAAATCCTTGAATACAAATGTTTTTCCTGAGTTGTTATGTACTACAGGTACAGGTTTAACCTGCCTCATGTACTCTCTAAACTCTGCCAAGAATAGATCTTGCTCTCTAGCGTCTGTTTCTCTGAATTCGCACATGTCACCTGGTATGGTGAGTGTTGTTCCGTAAAGAAATTCAGCTGGACTGGCCTCCGTGTCTTTTCTTAAACGCGTTCTTAACCCCAATAGAACAGTCGAGAGGTTTCTAGTCCAATCTCGACCTTCCATATGGCACATCAATGCTGCCTTAAGATCACGGTGCCATCGCTCAACCATGCCGTTCGCGGCTGGATGGTATGCCGTAGTACGTATTCTCTTACATCCAATTAGCTGCAGTAGTGCCTGAAACATGCCGGACTCAAACTGTTTGCCTTGATCTGTAGTCATGATGACAGGTGCACCAAAACGAGACACCCACGTGTCATAAAAGCGCGTGCGACAGAAGGAGCCGATGCATCGTATACGGGCACCGCCTCCGGCCACCTAGTATACCTGTCTATCATGGTCACAAGATATCTGTAACCCTCGCTAGGTGGCAACGGACCGACTAAGTCGACATGCACGTGGGCGAACCGTCCATCAGGTTCGCTAAACTTCATAGGTAAAAACTTGTTTTCCCTAGTGACTTTCGATCGTTGGCACTCCATGCATGCTCTGCACCAAGATGTTATCTGCCTATTCATATTTGGCCATACGTACTGCTTCCTTATCATCTTACTAGTTGACCTAGCAGATGGGTGTGCTTTATTGTGAAAGAGTTCAAAGATGACTGCCCTCAGCGCCTCTGGTATATACGGCCTGAGGGAGTCTTGTGCTATTTCGCAATAAAATGGCGTGTTTTCTACACCATATTGCAGTTTTACCAGCTTGAGTTGATGCTGCGGATTACCTACTATGTCCCGCAGCTGTTGATCTTCCCTTTGTTGTCTAGCTATCTCATCTAGTGAGAATATTGTCGGAAATCGGAAGTCATCAACTCTCGATAATGCATCAGCCACCACATTATTCTCTCCTGGCAAATAGCAGATTTTCACGTTATATTCTGCAATATAGGTCAACTTCCTTGCTTGCAGTGCTGTGCAACTATCTAAGCTCTTACCTAACGCATACACCAATGGTTTATGGTCTGTGCATACCGTAAACTCTCTGCCTTCTAAGTAGTAACAAAAATATTTGATAGCCTCGTAAATAGCCATCAGTTCACGATCGTACGTGCCGTAATTCGATTGTGCGGGAGTAAATTTTTTTCGAAAAGAAGGCCAGCGGCTTCCACTCGTCTCCTACTCTCTGTTCTAACGCTGCGCCCATCGCAAAATTCGACGCATCCGTAACTAACCTAATCTCCGCATTTTTAGCCGGAAATGCAAGATACGCAATATTCGCTAATTCTTCTTTTATCTTCTTGAATGCTTGTTCTGCTTCTTCGGTCCATTCCACGGGTCTTTTATCCTTTTTCTTAATATCTTTAATCATAGCTACTAAATGTCTCTGTACCTCCGCGGCTCTTGGTATGCTTTTTCTATAAAGTTTACCATTCCCAGAAATCGACGCATCTCGTCTTTTGTCTGGGGTTTCTTAAAGGCTTGTATCGCCTCGACCTTAGATGGGTCTGGTTTGAATCCATTTCCGTCGATGAGATGGCCCAAGAAAATAAGTTTATCGACTCCAAACTGACATTTATCTATGTTCAATTTGAGGTGGAACTTCTCTAACCTCTCTAGGACGACTCTAAGATGTTCTTGGTGCTCCTCGTCTGATGAAGATGCAACCAAGATATCATCAACGAATGCGAACACAAAATCCAGGTCGCCCACGGCCTGGTTTATGTATCGCTGAAATGTCTGCGCAGCATTTCGAAATCCGAACGTCATCACTAGGAACTCATAAAGTCCGAATGGAGTCGTCACCGCTGTCTTTGGTACGTCCTCTGGGAATATAGGAATTTGCAGGAATGCCTTTTCTAAGTCGAGTGCGGAAAAAATAGTTTTCTTTTCTAAATTATATGCGAAATCCTGAAGATTGGGAATTGGGTACTTATCTGGCACCGTGACTGTGTTCAACTTTCTATAGTCGCCACAGATTCTCCACTCACCATTTTTCTTGGGGACCATATGGATAGGTGTAGCCCAAGGGCTTTTTGAAGGTTGGCAAATGCCTTCCTTACACCATCTCTTAAACTCCTGCTTTGCCGCCTGCAGCTTATCAGGTGCCAATCTGCGCGGTTTTTGCGCTACTGGCGGTCCCACTGTGGTGATGTGGTGGTACACATCTATCTTTCTTTTAATTTTTGGCTTTTCAAGCCCAAGTACCAATGGAAATTCTTTTATAATGTGTGCGTACCTATTCCTCGGGTCTATTAATGACACTTGCACATACGTCACTTTCTTTGCCGTGCCTGTGACTGACTCACCCGTTTTTGCATCCACTAGCTCCCGTCGGGTCAGATCTGGGAGTAAATGGTAGTGCTGAATGACGTCGCCACCTAGTATCGCATATGGTACGTCTGCTACAATGAACGTCCATTTGATCTTATTCTTAAACCCGAAGTCTAATTCCCTGTATATCACGCCATACGTGTTTATTTGCGTATTATTCGCTGCGTATAATTTAACGCGCGCCGCTTTCTTTTTACTATTCTTTCCTTTCGGAACTAACGATACTTCCGCACCCGTATCTACCAAAAAGGTTTCGTTCACTACTTTATCTATTACGTGGAGGCGTATTCCTTCCGTGTCCGACGAGGTTGCCCCCTCTACCCGCCGGCTCGAGAGTTTAAATGCTCTCTATCTCTATTATTCCTTCGCGTTTGATTCTTTTCTTTTCCAACGCTATTACTTCTTGCTACCCCGCGGTTGGGTGATTTAGACTGTTGACTTTTCCTATCATTAGTAGGTGGAACGGACTCCTGCCTTTTCTCGTAGTTAATCCAATCGCAGGGCTCTAAACATTTATACGCGCTCTTTCCATATTTCGTATGGTATACACAATAACGTTTCCTGTTATTCCGACTGTTGGTTCGCGAGCGTCCTCCGCCCCTAAACTCGTTTCCTACTTTACCGAGCGTCTTCTTGATAACTGCTTCAATATGAGCTTTAATATCTACATTATCGGCATACGGTCTATCATTTTCCTCTTTACCATGGTTTATTACACTAACCACTTTACCGACCTCTTCGCATTTATTCTTATATATTTCATCTGCGTTTTTTACGATAATTTCTTCGTTTCTTAAATTTATTTCTCCCACTATGTGCGATTTAATGCTGGGTGGAAGATTATATTTCCATACCCTTAAGACAACCTCGCGTTCTATTATACCGTCCGACACATCGAGCAATTCTCTTAAATACTCCGATGGCTTTTCCCCGTGCGCTCGACATTTCCTAAATAATTTATTAAACCTCTCTTCTTGTGACTGTCCGTAAGTCTCCATGAGGTATTTCTTCAACTCGTTATATCTATTTCCCGGCTTTAATGTTTTTACTAAATTCGATGTTTCGCGAATTACGTCGTTATCTAGATTGTTTATAAGTAATACGAACGCTACGCTCTCGTCCGTAACATTTTGCATTTTAGCCTGGGCTTCAAATAAGTCGAACCACGTTTCCGGATTATGTTTCCAGAAGGGAAAATTAATTTGACGATTCTGCATGAAGTTACCGGGTACTACCATGTTCGCGCGTTGTTCACCTAACCTAAAATTATTTTTCGCGTCACCAACATTCTCTTTATTTGCGTGCGTCGGTATTTGCCCATTGTTATGCACATCGCGTGCTTCTAAATTTTCTCCCGGTTTATTTCGGTCTAACTCGAGCGTTTCTATTCTTTTTATTAAAATTCCCATATTCGTTTCATGATCTTTTCTCATTTCTAATAATTGTTTTTTATAATATTCTTCTACTCTCCTCGTACCGCTCATTCCTAGTATACTACTACCGTTCCATATTTCTTGATCCGCGAGAGCCCTATTATTATCTACCTGGTTCCTAAACGTATCTCGTTCCCTATTATTAGGCGTGCTATTACATACACCGGCCATAGCGTCGTCAATTCCGCCATTAAACGCGTTCCCGGTAGTCATTTTGTGATTCGAGGTTATATATACAATATAAAGCTATCTTCGCTATAAAATTTTTTTTTTTTTTTTTTTTTTTTTTTTCGACCTTGATCGATCTGACTAGACTCAATAAATACACACGCAATAAATAAATAATTAAAATAAATAAATAAATAAATTATATGAACGATAAATGTTCACTATACTACATATAAATACACAAATAAATAAATAAATAAGACGTTAAAATAAATAAATAAATAAATAAATTACACGCACGATAAATATTCACAATAATACAAACGCTTTAATAAATAAATAAATAAATAAATAATAGACGCTACATAACCGTTAAAATAAATACTCACGAAACACACGTTTAAACACGTACATAAACATTTGCTTATACTGTCGATCAAGGTTGATTGCAATAGGTGTAGAAGGCCTACGCAAAATGCTACATCAATAAAATCACAGAGGACTGTTTACAATCTTATATATATTCGTTAGCTCGTCCCGCGTGCGCGGCAACACAATTCTTATTATTTTTTTTTTTTTTTCGCGTCTTACCGGTATGCGTGACCTCCGCACGGCCCCTTGAGAACACCTAAGAGCTACACAAATGTAAGGGTTAGAGTGTATCTCTCAAGGTCGTACATCGGCCCCAACATACCAGCAATTATATTTTGTTCGTTATATTAAAATTTTACACGCGCACACGCGACTTGCCGCGAATCACCTCTATCTAACCTCGAAATAACCTCAAAATACCCGTCGCGTCTCGGCTTTTATACTCGTTTCTAACTAACCGCTTTTATTTCCACGCACAACCGAATCACTTTTTTTTCTTTTTTTTGCACTATATTTTTTTCGTTACTAACATAATTATTTTTCATGTACTTATATGCACAGATTTCCTACTTCTTCGTGTGTAACTTCCCCCCTTTTTATGAAGGAAGAGAGAGAGAGAGGTTTCCTACACTCCCCCCAGTCTGCCGCTCTCTATTTAAAAGACAAAGAAAAAGAAAAAATTTATACAAGGCATATGACCGCCAGTAACCGATGCAGCCACGACTCGTGGACAAATAGACGAACAAATTCGATGGTTTGCACCACGTGCCGAGTCTACAACGGCACCAACCGTCCCCTTAAGAACATTAAAACGTCCACAAAATTTCTCACTATATTCTCTATTTAACGTGCAGCTGGAGAAAGCCAGTCTCTCACTTACTGTGCTTTCTTACTATACTAGTACATGCATGTATATATATATATATATGTATCTTACGAGCGAACAATTACTTTGTATATAGAGAAAAATTCACTGCTATAATTTTTTTAAGATAATTATTCATTAGTTATACTTTAATACACATCATAAAATCTTTAAGATAATTATTCATTAGTTATACTTTAATATATATCACAAAATTTTTACTTCTTTTTTTTTCAAGATAAGTACTACAGCGCGCTCGCGAAATTATAACTCTAACCTTTAAAATGTATTTCCGGCGAGACGATGGCAACCTTTGCTTGGACCCTTGCTGGCCGACGGCTTTTGCTCAGGCGTCCTGCTAGCTGCTGCGCTGTCTTGTCTCCCCTAACGGTTGTCGGGGTCACCAATGATAGTCTCTACTCCTCGTAGAAGCTACTCTGCAGTTGTTGATACGGAAAGGATAGGTGGATGGTAGGTGCTTGAAATAAAGACAAGATTTCCTTTAATATATAATACGTGTATTCACCTGGAGATGACAAAGCAAGGTACTTATCTATCCTGAAGTCAAGAACGCTCTAACGACTTCCTTCGCTCTCGTGTAACACATAGCTTACACTCGCAATCGCTTACTTGCGCACCGCAGGCTGCGCGTGACATTTACATGTCTATACACCAATACACACATACTCTCTATACCTGTGTACCCACAATTACAAGTTGTACAATCTGTTATATTCAACGGCAGTTTAAATGTTGTATGCACGGTTTTTCCGTCGACTAATGAATTCGCTGCTATACATGTCCAAGCTACACATAAACTATGTATGGTATAATATTTAAAATAAGCTATTAAAACGTTAAGTAAATAACTTTTTCCACTTCCACCTGGTTCATCTATAAAAATATATTTTTCTTTACTTTGGTTGTTCAAACTTTTTATAGTAGAGTTGAATATTTGCCTTTATTTATCATTTAAAGAATTTATTTTCATTTCTAATTCATTAAGAATATTATTATTATGATTCAAAATTGTTTGATTATTATCTTCTTCTATAAATGTGCTTATGTTAGGTAAATTAAAATCGTCCAATAAAAATACATTGACTTGTAAATTATTTTTAAGAACATTCAATGCATGATCTTCACCTATATTTTTTTTTGTATTCAGGGTGGTAAAATTTATCTTTATATTTTTCATATAAATCTCGTGCATTTATAGGATTATGAAAAACGCAAATAAAAGCAATTAATTCACAAAGAGCATAAGGGAATTCTGTTGAAGATGCTTCTTCCAAACATCTATTCCATTCTTCATCTTCATTAATTAATTGTTTTGCCTTAGCTGCCTCATAAACCGAATTGTACATCACATCATCAACAGTACGCAAAACTTCAAAAGACATGGCTCCTTTCACATGTAATAGTAATAACCTAATAAAATAACGTTCTCTATCTTTCGGACTTGCTAAGTACATTCTACTCAGTATTGGTTTTCTTTTTTTTTCTTTTATTCCACTTTTTCAGTTTTTCATCAAATGTATAAAAATTTGGTATTTCTGAATACAAGTAATTTCGTGTTTTAAAATCTTCTATCAATTCAAAATATGCTATTAAGAAGGGGCCGAACTATCTGTCTTTGTCTAATAGCGTTTTTCATCATTTATGTAAACACTATCCGGTATAACAAGAAAAAAATAGCAGCCCCCGCTAGATATTAGTATAATAAGTAAATTTTGTAATAACAAACAAATCTTTTTACTGCGTAGTTTTTGAATAATTAGAGACCTACCAAAAAAGATAGGTTATATTCTAGATGGCTAGTAGGTCTCTAATTAGTCAAAAACTATGTGGTAAAAAATTTGATTGTTATTACAAAATTTACTAATTATACTAATATCTAGCGGGGGCTGCTATTTTTTTCTCGTTATAAAGGATAGTGTTTATATAAATAATGAAAAACGCTATTAGTCAGAGACAGATAGTTCGGCCTCTTCTTAATGTTGTTCCTACATTTTCTTGCATGATCATTTCTTCTCTTCCTTCTTTAAGAAATACGTTCTGTTTATTTTCTTCATGAACGCTTAGACGTTTTATAGTATGTGAAATGACATGTAAAGGATATTCTAATAATCTGTGCATTGCTTCAGGTGGACATAAATATCGTGTATTCATGTATTGTTGGATTTCGTCATATTCATATTCAACATTTTCACTATTGTCATTTTGAAAAGTGTCTTTATTTTCTGATTGAAAATCTACATTTACTTGATGTATTTTAATGTATGAACAATCATGACCTTTATAACAGTATTTAAATGAATATTTAATGCATTGAACAGTGCAACAAACTTCTACGTTTATGTGTGCATTAAATTTCAATTATAAGTAAGGATTATAAGGAACCACAAATTCATTATCTGCAATTCTTTCTGTAAATTTATTTTTGGAAATAATTTTGACGTCATCATTTTTGCGTTTGTATAGTGGATATCCATTTGATTTAAATGTTGTTGTATTATTAAATTTTTTTGGGAAATTTTTTGTACATTGTTTCGTATTTTTATCCATACATGGACAATTTATATTTTGCATACGCCAGGGACCGCGTATCATAAATTGTTTAATAATACTTTATAATTTTAGATAAATATCTCTATTTGAAATTTCTGCACTTATTATTTTATCAACTTTTTCGAGAATATCAAATTTATCATTTTTATCTAAGAGTAACAACTTACGCATATGCAGTAATCCTCGTTATTAAATTCAATTACATAGCTATATGCAATTCATTTTCCTAATATTCCCTTTTTTATTACTACATTTTTAATGCTTCTTCTTTTTAATAAAATACTTTTGTTATAATATCTGGCCTATCTATTGCATTTTCATAAATTTCCAAGTTTTCAGTTATTTCTTTACAATGTGGGTTACAGGTCATAGTTACAAAAAGGTCAGGTTTACCATGATAATTTACAAGTGTCATTGAGTCGATGTAATTTTGTTTTAAAAATCATGGACTTCCTGTAAAATTTGACGGTAATACTACCATTTTTCCAATTTTTGAAGAATCTATTTTTTTTGTTATGTAAATAGTCCATAACACCTTTATAACAATCACTTCTTAATAAGTTTTGGTTTTTTCGTATGAAATATAATCTGGAGGTTCCAACTTTTTCAAACGCATCAACAATGAACTGTCGAGATAATTTTCCCAAATTAAGGAATGGATTGAATTTATTTCTAACGCTAACAAGGAGAGTGTTTCACCTTCGGGTCACCGTTTTTACTCAAATTTTGAGAATGTTTTCTGGATGCAGAAATATGAAGAAAGCTAAAATTTTAGAGGCCAACGCTCAATATTTCCCTAGTTACAAGCCATCGAAGAGAATCACTAAAAAAGTTACTAGATTTTCAAACGCTTATAGTTCCTCAGAATTATTAGCTAGAAGCTTATACCTTTTTTTAAATGAAAGCTGAGCTCAAATCCTTTCGAAATAGTAGTTATAGCATATTAAAATATTATTTTTTCCCAAAGTTATAGCATAATAAAGATTGAACCAAATTTTAGCTTTTATTATTAATTAATTTTTTAAACAAAAAATTCAGGTTTAAAATTAAGATTTAAACTGTCATATGTATAAATCACCTTATGATTATAATACACACAAATCCGGTGACCCTTTTCTAAATTTCCGGAAAATAATAACTGTATTAATTCTCCATCAATCGGTACTGAATTAATATATTATGGTCTTTGAATTAGTGAAGTTAATTGCATGTTGAATGAGATGCACCATTTTAAAATATTATTAAACTCTAATACATGAATATCAGTTAACATGAAAGCAATTCAACTATACAATCTCTGTCCCTTAACAATCAATTTATCTTTCTCAGTCAAAACCATTATTGAAAATTTAAATTCTTTTCAGAATTTCAATTCATCTTTAATGAACTCTTTTCAAAGATATTCACAAAAGAATTGCTTTTATATTAACTAATTTAATTTACTGCCTATTTACTTTGAAAGCTGAAAAATAAAAGAAATTATGAAAAATGCCATAAATTAATTGTTATATGATAAATAAATAATAATAAAATTTGTAAAAATAATATAACGATAAAAAATGGTTATTTTCGACAATTATACATTTATGTATATATGGGACATTTTACACCAACTGGAAGAGCAAAAAAATAAAAATCGCTGAAACTCTGAGAATATATTCTGTTGGTTGCCCAAAATGTGTAAAAAAATTTTCAAGAATTCAGATTCGAAGGATCAAGAGCCATAGATCCTTGAAATTCGGAAATTTTTTAAAATTTTTGGAAAAGTACCAACATTATGGTTTTTTTCTGAAAATCCTGATGTTTTAAAGAGAAATTCATAAAAATACATCTTGTAGCAAATGAAAAGGAAAGTTAGCATAAAATTTTACAGATCTAAATTTTGAAGTTTTCTATTGGTTCTTACATGTATTACATGGTAATTGAAATTACTCATTGTTTGACACTTCAGAAATTGCTTTTTGAGGGCTTATTTTCTCCTATTTTTTATTAGCTTCAAAATAAATTTTTGATTGCTTAAGAAAAAGCCACTAATAAGGAGTTATAAAAGTTTGAAATATATATATTCATGTATGATCTATTTTTCATATTGAATATAAATGAATATTTTAATGTATGATTAATTTTTATATTGAAAATAAATGATACATGATAATATATATTTTAAACTGTCTTAACTCCTTATTGATGGCTCTGACTTACATGATCGAAAATTCATTTTAAAGTTCATGTAAATTGGAAAAAAATAAGCCCGCGAAAAGAAATTTCTGAAGTGCGAACAACGAGTAATTTAAATTACCATGTAATACATATAAGAACCAATAGAAAACTCCAAAATTCAGGTCTGTAAAGAATCATGCGAACTCTGCTCTTCATTTACAACAAGAAGTATTCTCATGAATTTCTCTCTAAAACATCAGGATTTTCAGGAAAAAAATGATTAAGTTGGGACTTTTCCAAAAATTTTGATAATTTTCCAAATTTCAAGGAGCTATAGCTCTTGATCCTTCAAATCTAAATCCTTGAAATTTTTTTTACATATTTTGGGTATCAAAAAGAATATATTCTTAGAGTTTCAGGGATTTTTATTTTTCTTCTCTTCCAGTTGGTGTGAAATGTCGCATATATATATATATATATATATATATATATGTATGTATATAATAAATCATTAAAAAAAGTTTGTTGTAAAAAGAACTAAAATGAAAATTATTTAGAGTTATTCCTAATAATTGTATTCTATAATTTATTTACAGTTATTTACGGATATTTGCAGTATCTACATTTAAAAAATGTATAAATGATAATAAACAATCATTCTTTATCTCCAGCCTAACGCTTTTTTATTGTTATTTATAGTTTTCAATATTTTCTTATAATCATTTGTTTATTCACAGTATTATTCTACTTTTAAAAAATAATTTTTATACAAGGTGATGAAATATTTTACTATAATATATATACATGTTGCATATCAAAAAAAATTTTCAATTTCAAAACTAATTCTCTAATGTAAAGAATAAAAAATTAAATTAATAGAATTTTGAAATTTTTATATGGGAATACTTTTAATAATTAACTTTTTAATAACTTTGAATATTGGTAAATTTTCTAAATAACTTGTGGAATTGAATGCTAATTAAATTTAGTTTTAACATGAAGACAATAATTCGAGTTGGAAATGTATTTAATAAAATAATATAACTATTTATAAGTTATCACTTCATGATAATTTTTTAAACTTTTTATTTATAGTTTGAAATAATATTAAATATATGATTATCATTTTAATAGTTTTTATAAAATATTATGTTAATTTTATAAGTATAAATTATTTAAGGAGATGTCAAATGGACAGTACACTTGTGCCCATAAATATTGACTATATTTCCATTGTATTTCAAAATTTTAAATAAAGAGATGCATTGAAATATAGGGTGTATCACGAAGATTATTTACTTGTATTTTTAAATAAATCTATTCATTAGTTATGGAGGAGTTTGGGTTCCAATATTATTTACTAATATTTTTCTATTTGACATCAGAAATCTAAATATCTTGAAAACTAATGATTAGAAAAATTTGAAAATTTAAATAAATAATCATCATGGTACATACTACAAGTTAATACATTCCTTTTATGAAAATTCAACAATAGAATGGGAAGACAGTTAAGAGGAGGTCGAGTATATCTGTCCTTTTCTAATCAAAGAATTGATTTTTTTACAAAAATTAATAATTGTAGCAAAAAATAAGAAGAAAGCCCCATCTCGTATAATAAAAAGGAAGATTTTTTTTTATAAGGAAAAATTATTTTTATCGCTTCGTTTTTAAGAAAACCTTGAAAAACTGAATCGTTCATCCTAACCTTTATTTTTTAAGTTTTTCAAGGTTTTCTTCAAAACGAATCAATAAAAATAATTTTGTCTCATCAAAGAAAATCTTCCTTTTTATTATACGAGATGGGGCTATCTCCTTATTTTTTGCTACAATTATTACTTTTTGCAAAAAAATAAATTCTTTGATTAGAAAAGGATAGAGATATACGACCTGCTCTTAAATATGACAGTTAATTTTTATATCTTCTTATAGTAAAATATAATCAAACTTTGACAACAAATTCAACATAATGAAATAATTGTACTTTCAATGATCATATTTAATACAAATTTTAGAGTGATATTACAGAATATTATTTTTTTCCGCATTTATAATAAGTGTTTCGCAAATAATAAGTAAATTTTTTTTGGAAATGTTTTCTTTTTTAGGGGAAATTTTCCTTCTATCTAGACAGTTCATGAATATAAATTCATAATTACAAACATAATCAGAAAAATTTATTAGTATTTCATATATTTTCCTATCTTTATAATTGACTTTAAAAAAAAATTTATAATCAAATAAATAATTTTTTTAAATTGTATTTCATAAAATTTATGTTCGAACGATATTGAAAAAAATATTTTTATATCATGTAATGATAATTATTCAAATGAGGTAATTTGATGTATTTTGAAAATTAATGTTCCTCTTATTAAAAATATTATTGCTTTAATGAAATAAATTTTAATATATTCAATTGTTAACAATTTTTATATAAATGACAATTCATTTAAATACAAACACGTGTACAAATGAAAATGTAATGGTAGATATAATTTTAATATATTAATATGTAATTTTAATATATTTAATTGTTAACAATTTTTATATAAATGAAAATTCATTAAAATACTATCATATGTACAAATGAAAATGTATTCAAGGTTTAGATTAGATTAGATATTGTTTTATTTTGTATTATAATTACAAAAAGAGCGTGTAAAATTACAAATAAAGTTATAATACATAAAATACTTGAAATAACCTTGTAAATATAAAATTAAAATAGTACAGTATGATATCACAGTCATAAAACATAATATAGATAATAATACTGTAATAGTAAGTCAATAAATAAGGTTAAATGTATGTTATTTATAAAAAATTGTTAACAAGTAACTTTTTAAATAATATATTTTCATGAAAACTAGTTTAAATACTTTATTCTCTGAATGATAACTAAATAAAATTTTTATTAGTAGATAAGCTATAGGCATACCAGATCAGGTTCATTCTGGATCACCCCCTCTCTTCTCAAAGTGATCCAGAATCCCTACACATTGTAGATCACCTCAGTGATCTAGAATCCGAACGTGATCCAGAATGCCTATAGCGTTTTCGACTATTTTTTTTTTTTTTTTTTTGTCTTTTTTTCTTACAAATGATTTTGTGAGAGATAGAATAATTTCATGAGTTTGACATTGTGTAGTGCACAGACAGTTTTATAAATTGGATTATGGTTTGTGCATATGGTAACACACTTGAAAGATGGTTTTGATGGATAGCCGTATTGATTGATATTATAAGCAGGAAATTTGAATCGTAACAGCCATTTACGTTTGAATTCATTCCGAACAAAAATTTTAGTAGCATCATGTAAATATTCACGAAGTAAGTTTGCAATTTGAGAGTAGTCAAGCCCATCAGTATTCCAAGCTATTCCGTGATTATGTTTGAGGCGAATGTTTTCTTCTTGTAATTCGTCAGAAAGCCTTTTCCATGAAAAAGGTTTTTTGAACAAATGAACAATGGGATCACCACTGTCGTTGAGAGGAATAATGGCTATTTCCTTTAGAACATATTCACCACCCATTTGCTTAAAACCAATCATGTCTACCGCATATTCCATTTTGAAATATAAATTTTTTTACGTAAAGTGAAGATAATTCAGACAAGCTTCCGAACATCTCCACTAATAGGATTATACTGAACGATGCGATCGTGTAAGATCATGCAATAAGCTGAAGTATTAGCTGGAAAGTCAGTTTTAGACTCAAATTCTAGACGTACATCGACAGGAGCGCTCTTTAGAGATTCGTTTTGTCGTGAGCAGTCAATAACTGTGAGTGGTTCAAAGTTGATAAACTGAGACTTTGTCAACAATGGCTACGAATCTCTTCCGTAATAGCTTTTCTGAAAATTAGCATACATATCATAGAGAATAGCAAATTGATTCTTAGATATGTCAAGATTGAAATTGCTGTACGGATAATATTGCGAATTTAAGAAGAGTCTCACATTACTAATGTTACAATGGTCAAAACGACTGGCATTTTTAGATCTTGAACCTTTTTTTCCCGATTGTAATCCAAGAATTACGAAACGTGGTTTCTCCAATTGATTTGAAGTTTTTACCGTCCAGACGTGTTTATTTGTTGTTGGAAGAAGAGGATATTCAAATAACTCCCATGAACAAAAACTCATAAAAATAGGATTATCTTTGCCAATGAAATTTAACGGCTGGATTTTTTGTTTATCTGATGCAATAACATATAGCATTAACCACTCTACCTTTGATATTTTTATTTGATAAGGTTCATATGTGGTTACATTGTTGGCTATAGTACCTTCCTGTATTATAGCATTCAGGTCATTTCTTCATTCATGAGTTCATGCTTCATATTAACAACAATTTTTTTGTAATCTCCTGCGAAGCCTAAAATCATACTTAGAGGGATAGAAACGTCAAAATTTCCATGATCATCTACAATTGTTTTGTTTGCTCCTTTAACACCAAGCCAGCCTGCATTTTCTAATGTTAGAGTCTGATTTGGATTAAATGAAGTGTATCTCTTCATGAGACTACTCAAACCAACATTTTTACTTTTATCTACCTCTACAGCATTAAGTTCATATCGAATTTCATCGAACAGATGACAAATGCCATTGTTAACAAAATTAGTTTTAGTTAGTGCTTGTCCATCTGGTTTTTGTAATTTTCCACATACATGGATGTAACTACATGATGGTAAGAGGCATAAATCTTGATGCTGAATAGAAATACGGATTTCATCACTGTTATTGAAACTTAATGTGGAGTATGGTTGATGTGCGTGAATCTCATAATGAGTAATAGACTCATCGAATGCGACACCTGATTGAATGTTTAGAATTTCGTCCATTTTTCTAAAAGCAGCAGAGAATGATACAATTTATCTTTTTCCACGTACTTTGAGACCTATGCTTTTGAGAAACTGGATGCTTTTCCGTGTTAACGGTTTGAGTACCTTTGGACGACTGATGGCAGGTTGACATGATGGCTGACTTATACGCACACTTAAATTATAAACGATTCCCATTATACAGATTTTATGTGAAGTCTAACAGTAATTTCCTCTCCTTGGAAATTCACTAAATTTCCGTCTTGATCAACGATTCGGATTTGAAGATGATCTATACTCTTAACATTGAGTGGTAAATATATGACATGCGATGGAACTTCTATGATTTTATATCCTGGAGAAACTTTTGGGAAAAACTCATGGATCGTGTGAACTTTTTTGTCGTTGATGTAAGCACCTGTAGTAATATTACACTCTATTCTGAGTGCGTTTATTTTCAATATCTTCACAGGTAAATCAGAGCTGTGATAAATGTTTTCATGAAGAACGTGACGAGTGAAACCGAGAAGACGGCCTATTGAATCCTGAGGTCTAAGATCTATCTGATGGCTGCAATAAATTTCACTTCTGAGAGTATTGTTGTTAGCTTTCAAGGAAAACTCGATGTCTTTAGATTTCAAATCTTTTTGCAAAAATTGATTAATAGCATCAATTTCATAACTGCCAGTAGGAATAGTAATAATCTTATCTCCGTTTATATAAAGTTTATTATTTGAATCGTCAACATTGGGAATCGAGTTGAATGTTAAAAGTTCAACTAAACCCAAAACAAAATTCTTATGCTGTGGTAGTTCTATTGAAGGAAAATATTGCACTTCTAAGATAGAAGATTTGCCTAAAAGACTCAAAGTGAAACTATCTTCCATGACTGTTTGAAGAAGAATGATCCTGCTTGTCTGAAAACTCTTCTTTTATAGTCTTTCACACAAGAATTGAAGACAAAGATGACCACAAATCAATGAGTCAAAATTTTGATATCTCTTATAGTTGTATTTCACTTCTTTCACGTTAAAATATAACATGAGATTTATAGGGAATCACTTGAGAACCTCGTTTTCGATAACATACCCAGCGAGTGCCTTTGTTTTGAAAATCATCTAAGTTAACTATAGCAGATTCGTTATGCCATGGGCCATCAGAAGGTAGATTATTTCTCATGAAAACACCTCGAGAATATGGGATTCGCATCATACGAGCATACTTTATAAGATCATAGTCAGTCAGTGCACGATTTGGCAAAGTTAAATCGAAGTTTTTTTTTTAACTTACCATGACCGATATGAGGTTTCATAAATAATCCCATTCCAGTTTTATATGGTTTAAGATAGAGACCTTTTCCTAGAGCAATAGCTTCCATGGTTTTATTATGTCTCTTACTTCCTTCATAATTTTTCTGTGCAGCTTTAGCCTCATTTACTGCTTTAGCTATTCCAGCAGCTCCTCCAGACAGAGCACCAGTTGCACTTAGTGCTGCGAACAATGGTATGAGAAAAGGCAGAGCGCCACCTATTTTTGATGGAACAGGTAGAATACGTGGAATGATAATTTTTTTCTTGCCGCCAACGATCTTGAGAGCTTCACGTGCACCTTTTAAAGCCGACTGAATGACTTTGCGAGAATGTTTACTTGGTTTTAATGATTATTTACTTGCAGTTACTAATTTACGCAATTTTACACCCATTCCTGTCTTTCCTTTTAATTTCATAGCATTTGCAACAACAAAAGCAGTTGCTTTTTCGCTAAGACTTGCATTTTTGGCTCTAACACGCTGCCAAGCTTCATCAGCGAGCTTCATGTCAGCTACTTTTCGATCAGCATTTTCATCAGAATAAGATATGTCATGTTCTTTGCATGCTTGATCAAGTGGATTGATACCTGTATCACCTCTTTTTAGACGCTTTAGACGATTTTTCAGTTTTGTTCCGGGACCACAATATTGATATCCAGGAATATGCATTTCAATAGGTAAGTTATTGATTACTTTATCAAGTAACCCTTTACCCTTAGGGTGCTTCTGTGATTTGTGTACGAGCATCTCTCTTCAAGTGTTGATTCACAACTGATGATCAAAATATAAAACAAGCGTTTATATTTAGAAAAGGTCAATCTTGGATTTGACTTTGTTACGTAAACATGGATTTTACTGAGCAGAACGTCAAACTTCCCGACGGCAACTTTGATTTTGAGAAAACGAAAAGAAAAAAGCGACATGGAGAGTTGAATCCAGATAATATACGAGCAGTATTCTGTGGCCCATCGAACTGTGGAAAAACTAATAGTTTATTAGCTTTAATTACACACCCTTATGGTCTTAGATTTGAAAATTTGTATGTATGCTCTAAATCCTTAAATCAACCGAAATACCAATTTCTTCAAAAAGTTTTAGAACCAATTGAAGGTATATCATATCTACCGTTTAGTGAACATGCATCTGTAGTGTCACCAGATGAAACCCTAGCTAATTCAATTATGAATTTTGATGATGTGGCTTGTGAGAAGCAGGATAACGTCAGAGCTTTTTTCTGTATGGGGAGACACAAAAGTGTAGATAGCTTTTATCTATGTCAGTCATATGCTCATATACCGAAACATCTCATCAGGGACAATATTAATTTGATGGTAATTTATCGTCAAGATGCTGTTAATCTTAAACATATCTATGAAGACCATGTGAATACTGACTTAACTTTAAATGAATTTCGAAATCTTTGTACAGAATGCTGGAAGAATGACAAGTATGGATTTGTTGTTATTTACAAAGATAGAGCAATGAATGATGGTAGATTTAGAAAAAGATTTGACTGTTTTGCCATTAAAAAGGAAGTATAAATCTTAATCTTTGCAGTTTGATTGTAGACAGCATCTTGTCAGCATGCCTGACTTTAAGAAAGAAAAAAATGTTCTTAGCGAGCTCTTACGAGGACGCGAGGCTATTAAAAAAAAATACTCTTTGTTGAAAAAGGAGAGAGATGATTTTGAAAAGGTTATTGGTGATACTTTAAAACCAGTTATTACACCACTTGAAAAGCTTGTCGATTCGACAACTGAAAGTGTGTCACGTTCTAATCACATTTCTTTCATAGACAGTAACAGAAAATCGGCAAAAAAAAGATTGAGATTTGATGAATCAAGTTACATTGTAAACGATATTAATAACTCGGGTTCAGCGTTTGATAATGATGCCTCTAATAGCGATGATTTTTCTCCGATAAATAGCACAATGATGAATTCATCGTTCAATTCTGCAAATTCATCATTCAAATCTATATATTCACCATTTGTATCTGTGCATAAAGAAACTGAGCCGACAGACTTTTTATCAATGCTTAATGGAAGCCGCAGCAAAATCGATAACATATACGGAGTGAGAGAAGTCAGTGGGGTATACATGATGGGTGATTCACAAATTCAATTTGATGATAAAGTGATAAAAGTGAAAGATTTAAGTTTTCCTAAAAGCAGTGGTCTAATGGAATTGCTTTTCAAGAAAGAACCAGATGATAATCTTTTGAGTACAACAGATCGCAAGAACTATCGCATTATCCTAAAAGCAACAAATGCCCATAGAAAAAGACATAGCAAAAGTGAGAATATACGCTCTTCGAAGAGTAGAAAATATTCAAAAATCATAGCACCAATGTTCCGCAGTGATCGCAGTAGAATGTCTACCAGCGGAGGAGGTCTCATACCTAAATATAAAATAGCAAAAAAGAATAGTTCCATAGATCTAGTCTACTGGGATGATCCGAATGAGCTTGTCGAAAGACTGCGATTATTAATAGCCGAACGATCTGCTGGAAATAATAATCACGACAATGAAATCCAATCAATCATAGAGGAACTACGTGAAGCTGGGCATATATATTGACGTACACAATTTTCAAATCAATAGTAGTAACATGAGTCTCGATGTGTTTGGAAGAAAACTTGAGGGCTCGCAAGTGAGTCGTGGTCCTAGAGGTATTGGATTCAATGTTACATCAGATGGTGATTTTGATTCAGAAAATAAGCGGCTTTGCAATATTGGAGAGGCTAATGATCCAAATGATGAATAGACAATCGGATATTGCTGAAGTTGAAGTTTAAAATGGAACGTCAAAGAGTAGTTGAAGAGCTACACAAGCCAGCACGTCAGAGGTACAAGCGGAGAAAATATGACATACGCGGAGTAGATGAGACTTGGCAAGCTGACCTTGTAGAAATGATACCTTATTTAAAGGGAAACAAAGGTTTTCGCTACTTACTAACTTTCGTAGATATATTTTCAAAGTATGCATGGGCTGTACCAGTCAAATCGAAGAGTGGCAATGATATTACTCTAGCTATGAATTCAATATTAAAACAAGGACGGGTGCCATCAAATTTACAAACTGACCAAGGAAAAGAATTCTACTATTCAAACTTTCAGAATCTTATGAAAAAGTACAAGATAAATCACTACTATTCACATAGTAATCTTCATGCAAGCATATGTGAACGCTTTAATAGAACTTTAAAAAATGCAATGTGGTTAGAATTCAGCAAACAAGGAAGTTATAAATGGTTGGATATTCTGCCTGAGTTAGTGAAAGCATACAATACAAGAAAACATCGGACAATAGGAATCGAGCCTGAAAACATTACGAAGATAAATGAAAAAGAAATCAAGAAAAATTACCCAACTGAAAAAAGACCTGTAAAAAAACCAAAATTCAAAGTAGGAGATAAAGTGCGAATAAGTAAGATAAAACAAGTTTTTGATAAAGATTATACACCAAATTGGTCAACTGAAATTTCCACAATAACAAGAGTTGTAAAAACCAATCTCATAACTTACCACGTCAAAGATTATTATGATGAACCAGTCTCCGGCGGCTTTTATGAAACGGAAATTCAAAAGACTATGTATCCAGAAATTTATTTAGTAGAAAAAGTTTTAAAGAAAAGTGGTGAACGTGTATATGTTAAGCGGTTAGGTCTAAGTAACAAGCATAATAGTTGGATAGATAAAAATGAGATTATTTGAATGAGCTAAGATGTATTTTACAACGTATTTCAGTGTAATAAATAAAAAAGAAAAAAAATTTAATTTTATTATGTTCATTAATTTAAGTTATATATAAAATATTTTTATTATTGAAATTTTCTTTTTATGATTCAATATAAATGTAATAATTATAAGTGGTGGTGATAAATAAAAACAATTATAAAATGTTTAATAATTTTCATTTATTCATGTATTCTTATTATGTACAATTTACAATAAATAGTTTGAAAAATAATTTGACGAGTATATTTTTATTTATTTTAAGCCCGATCGAATTTAAAAGAAGATCCTTCCAGGTATATTGCAATCAAACGCAGTTTATTTGCATTATCACAGAGATTGTAGAAAAATTCTTCATTTTTTAGAATTGCAGATGAAATCTTCTGTGGTAAGAAGACTTGGAAGCTTTGGTCGAAATCTGCTACGACCTTGGTTCCAAATCTTGTCTTGACTTGTTTCAGTGCCGTCACCATGTACTGCTGGTCTTTATCTAAGTCTGTGACTTTCTTCCTTGGCACGAAGTCGCTTCCAGCAATCTTGTTTAGTGCAGATAAATCCATTCTAAAAACAAGAAAAAGTAAAAAAAATTAAAAATTTCTCTTAGAGAAAAATTTTGATGAAAAAAAATAATGTTTTTTGGTAAAAAATAGATTGTAACTTACTTAAAAAGTTAGTCGATTTTAGATTTTTTTGTGCAAGGTTGATCGTCCTCAAGCTCTTCGATTACTTGAATGCGCTCCTCATTGTGGTCCGTTGGTTGATATAGTCCATTCCCTACTTCGATGTCTGCCCTTTCCATTGCTACTCGTAATATATCCTTTTTTTCTCCTTCCTGGGAACTTGCCCCCTCCATTGATGGATGCCAGTCATTCATGAACTCCTCTAACACATCATACTCAATGATAATTTGCTCGCCTTCATAAAGTGACATCCCCACTCGCTCTGCACTATTTTCATTGGTTGCTTCATCCCTTCTCTCGATTTCCCTTTCTCTTTAATTGTCTGTAGCATCAATTTCCACTCGTGTATCCCCCCCCTCATTTCTACCTGCCGCTCTTTTTCTTTTTTTTCAGCAGCCATTTTTCTTGCATATTCGCTCTCTACTTCAAGTGCAGCTAGCGCCAACTGTATTTCTTTAATTTTATAATGTCCCCAAGGTAAAGTATCTGTACTATCAGGCAATAAAAATCTCTTATCATCGTAAGGACTTAAAGCAATTTTTCTCTGTTTTTCAGTATGCACAGTATGCAATTTTGAATGGATATTGCACTGTTCACGGTATATAATAATGAGATCCTGAAGACAGCTTCGGTAATCCTCAAAAGTAATTGATTTTTTAACAACACTGGACTTTGTACCTTTGGCTTTCTTTATAACTTCTCCTCCATCGATTGAAATACTATAAATTTTGCTTCGTAATCCTATAAATTCTGTCATTATCTTACGATTACATTCGTCTTTCATCAAACCCGGAACTTTCTTATTAACTCGAGGAATTTCGAACGGATTATTTTCTTCATAATCGAAAGTATCAAATTTATGTATGTCCTCTTTCATTATTTTGTACATGTCAACATCCTCAACTTCGTATATGAGACTATCAGTATCAGTATACAAAAGTTTGCATTTGTCTCCAACTCGCTTTTTTATATATGAATAATGAAAATCATAAACTAATGTTTTTAATAATTCTAAAATGCAAAATCCAACATAAATTGGTTTCTTGATTGTGATGCTCGTTCTCTTCATTTGAATGGCAACTAAATTCTCATCAAAAATAGCACAGCTGTTAAAATTTGGTAGAGCTATGCGTGCTTCTGCTCCATATCTACCAGTAAATTTATTCACCAATCGGACATCAACTCGAAACCGCTCTCGCTCAATGCACTTTCCATAGACAGCATTGATTAACAATTTATAAAAAAGTTTTTCAAATTCGTTCTTAGCCTGCAT
This sequence comes from Anastatus disparis, assembly GCA_017163975.1. NCBI lineage: Eukaryota > Metazoa > Arthropoda > Insecta > Hymenoptera > Eupelmidae > Anastatus > Anastatus disparis. Next base: position 3,130,316 of record JAFFSR010000002.1, read on the forward strand.
TCTTTTTTGAGTATTCAATTCCACATAAGGTTTGAGCCATGCCTTTTGCTCAAAACTTAAAATTCTATGCACTTTTTTCAGTCGAAGTCCATTTTCCAACACTTGTCTGAGTGTTCGATAGTAAATAACATATCTCTCCTTGTTCTTCACAGTAGTGAGAAGTTTCTTTTGTTTCGAGCCATGTGGCGCACTATGCTCTGCGCAGAATGGAAAATCTCGATGTGCATCGTGTATTTCCTCAGGATACTCTAAATCTACTTCAGCAATATATCCAATAACTGAATCTGGCGGTGCGTTGTAAAAGTTTGGATTCGTCTTATATTCTACCCATTTGAATTTTCCGACTGGCAAATATTGAACCATTGCCCATCCATGAAGATTATTAATATCAAAGTACATAAGCGTTTTCATTTTCTGTTTTTCATCATACGAAGAGTCCATATATGGATTGTTCGCCTTGGCATAGCGATTACAGCATTGACTTATTCCTCCCCGAATACCTGCTTCAATGAACATCAACATATCTATATCTGTAAGAAGCTCCAGTTCTACCTTCGTCATTTTTAGCGCTGCTGAAAATGTCAAGCCTGGAGACGTATAAAAGTGAGCTGGACATAAACCGTAAGCTTTGAGAGATGTTTCTCGAAAACTTTCAAATACATCCGCCAATAGTAAAACATCTATGTTTAAGTATAAATCCGAATACTCGCCTGATGTCCTTATATTGAACTTACTCCAGACTTGAATAGCATGCTCTTAGTCTTCATCTGCAATATGAGAATAGGTGAGTTGGCTATAAAATTGATTTTTCTGTGGCAATTCCGCAACTAATAACTTATCCAATCCATCTACAAAATCATATGGAAATATACCTTTACGTTTGAGAAAATCAATTTTCTCATCTGTAAATCCATCAGTTCGAAACTCTTTTATCAATATCGGCACATTTCCCAAGTAAGATGCAAGCTTTTTTAATGACGAAGGAAGAAAACGCCAAAAATCTATGAATCTAAAACCTAGGTCACTGCCATCTATGTATTTTGTAAAAGAAATATATTTTTTCTTATTATGTAGCAATAGCGTAACTCACCCTCCCATCAATAAAGATGTGGCTATCTCTTTCAAAATGAAGTGTGTATCGTAATTGAGGTTATGAAAAACCACAGGAATAAATTTTGAATACTTGTAATTCAAATTAGTTGAATTATGTGCTGCACCTCTGAAACTAATGTAAAAAAATTGATATTTTAAAAAAATTTGCATAATAAAGTAAATTTTTTTTTCTTTGAAATATAACTATAATTAATATCTTACCGTCCTGTGAGATGACAGTGATCTCGTCCTGCGAGTTCTTCATCACGGATTAGTTTTCGACATATGTGACAAATGGTTGACCTCTGGAAAGATAATTCTTCTGAATCCGTAAGTTTTAATGGTTTCGGATTCTTGTAGAGTTTATTAATTTCTTCACTGATTGATTTTAATTCTTGAACAAATTATTGTGCAGGAGTCTGTCCATCTTCGATATTTTTTCTATATGACTTATAAAAAGATAAGCTGTCATCAAAGCTACATTTTATATATTATCCTATGCTATATGCTTCATGAAGTTGGAAGGCAATCTCATTCATTGTAGGCTTCAGTAAACATTCAAAATCAGCATAAATAATAAAAGGAACTTTTTCGCTTTTATAATAATCTTCAAATTTCAGAATGTTGTTCTGCGAGTCAGGTAGATTAATTCGACAATAATTCAAATTTTTACAATTATTTTCATGAAATTGCAATCTTTCTTTATTATAAAAAACTTGTAAACATCTTTCACAATGGAATTATTTTACATGTGTCTTAGATAGTTGATATCAGAAGACGAGACATATTTTTTATCCAAACGTAGTGGTATTTGGGTAAACTAATATCATCGGAATGATTATCTCTTCCATACTCATCGATGTAAAAGTCTTGGATAATGAGTAGATTGACATGCTTTTCCTTTTTATCCGATGTAATGTGGCAAGCTGATACTTCAAACTTTTGTCCAAACTTCTTCAACATGCACACATTTACTAAAATATTATTCAGTTCTTCAAATTTTGGAACATTTTTAAGTGTCACTGGGAATTCTATGTTATTAAATTTCAACTTTTTCTCATGCATGCTATATTGATTAACTCTATTAGTATTAGTTTCACTTGGATATATTGCTGAGAGGATAGCATACTTGAAACATTGATTGTCATTGTTACGAACTTTGACACATGCTTTTTTCTTTTGTATAAATGGTGGTAGAGGAATATACGAGCTGCCCTTGATCGGAGAATATTTTTTCATATTAATACTCAGACTTATAATGCTTTTTAGAGCCCAGCCAGAATCTTTTTCCTGAAATTCTTCTATTTGTGTTAAAATAGAATCTTTGATATTTATTTTGAACCATTCTTCTAGATTCGTTGACATAAAAATTGAAGTACTTGTGGTTGTAAAATATTTAATATCTGTCAATCCTTCACTACTTTCCTGTATGGAAAATTCTGCGGTGAAATCCGAATTCACTTTCAGAGCACTATATTCTTCTAAGCATGACTGTACATGTACTTCAAAGAGTTCTTGGACGTCGTTTAAAAAACTTAAAATATCCACATGATTTATATTTACCACTACGCCAGTTCTAATTCTGTTTTCGAAAGCTGACTGCACATCTCGCCATTCAACAGAAACTTTTGTTTCTTCAGATTGCAGACCACCTCCTCGTTGAAGATGATGTTCAAATTGAACTTGAATACCCGAAAGATGTAACACACAAGTTTGACATCTCTGCTTTTCTCTTCTTGTAAGATCAGAATTGACAATTTTTTCATTTAATTTCTCTAAACTACCATTGCACATATCTATCCAATAATGGAGATCGGTATTGTTTAGTTCATTTACATTTTGTAAAGTAACACGGAGTAGTTGCACAAGACGTTAAAAGAAATTAATTGAAGACATTTTTTTTCTTTTATTTAAAATAACCTTTCACAAACACAAACTTTCACGATTAGTAAAGTTTAGTCCCGATGACTATGTACACTTACGACTCCTCTGACGAAGTATGCTCATCCAGAAAACTTCAGTCCTTTTGAAAGGTAAAGTTAACATAAGGGGAAATGGAAAATTCAATGAACTAACCAATAGTAAAACGGAGTGCAAGTTTTTCAGAAAAAAGAGAGGTTTTCACGGGTAGGGATGAATTTTTTACCTTTTTTAACCTATCAGAATCATTTCTTAGTTTTAACCAATGAGGATTGAGCGATTTTCCATCGTCCAATCTTAAAAAAGTTAGAGGCAGAGTTACTATCATCTTTTAGTTTAACCAGTGAAAACTGACCTATTTTCCATCCTCCAATCTTAAAAAAGTAAGAGGGGAATTGCTTGACATAAACTTACGATTTCAAAATTTTCTATTCTCATTTCCCGATATTAATTCATACTGAAACATCCAACGCTACGAGATGGCTAGAACTCGTGATTACGATATGCTGTTCAAAAATTATATCATGCAGTCTGCGGAAGAAGAAAGCATTTATATATGTGATATTCAAGGGTTTCAAAGAATATCAGAGGATTCTTTTATTTTTAAAGAAGTTAGTTTCCTCAATTCTAGAAAAACAGCTTTACCTACAGTCTATGTTTTCAAATCTCCAATTACATGGGAGGAACTAAATACAGAAGAAAAATGCATGGCTCAGTGGGTGGAAAGGTTCTATCACGGTATAGCATGGAATTCCGGAGATATTCCATATCATCGTCTACAACGTGTTTTCCAAATCTGCTCGCAAGGAATCAAAAAATTATTTGTCAAAGGAGAGCAGAAAGTGCAATGGTGGAAAAATCTTTTACCAAGTGTGTAAGTAAAAATATATTTAAATTTTTTATATTCAAATTAATCATTTTCTTAATACTTTTCATACTTTTCTATACTTTTTTATACTTTTTTATACTTTTTTTTATACTTTTTATACTTTTTTATACTTTTTTCATAAGTTTTTTTTACTTTTCTCATACTTTTTAATACTTTTTTCATACTTTTTAATACTTTTTTCATATTTTTATATTATAGTTTAATTATTCTGTTTATTTTATTCGCAGGTCAATTTCAAATGTTGAAGATTTTGGCTGTCCAGCATTAGAAGAAATAATAGGTGATAAGCGCCACTTCTGCTTGAACCACGTTTTCTGTATAAGAAGAAGACCCGTGTGTGCAGTCAATAATGCGATTGCTATACGAGCATGGCTGTGAAAACACTAAAATATTAATGATAAAGATGAAGTTGATAATTATTTTAAACAAAACAAAAAAATGAAATGTACATGTTTATATTTTGCAAATAAATAAAATTTTTTTAATTTTTTTATTATCTTATTAAAATACTATAATAATTGTATTGCTAAAATGAAAAAATAATTGTATTTCTAAAATGAAAAAAATAATTGTATTTCTAAAATGAAAAAAATAATTATATGTGATTTTAAAAAAATAAAAATTTTATCAATGATTATTATAATTTAATTTAATATTCCCAAACCAACTACTATTTTTAATTATAATAATTTATTTAAGTGGAAAAAAATTTTTTTTATAAAATAGATTATTGTATAGGAAGGCTCATGAAATAAGCGAGATTAAGATTTTATGAACTATTATTATTTTTTTTTTATTGAATTAAAATTTTCATCACATATTTTTCCGCCAGTTACAAAAATTCTTTTTTACATTTACATAAAAAATACATATACATAAAATTTATTTTCAATACAATTTTTTTATCAAGCCATGTGATATCTTCTGTTATCACGAGACCACTGCATGACGAAACTGTTTCCTCATCCTCCTGCGTTGATTTAGGGAATCTGGTATTCTCATCCTCCTGGTTAGACTTAGGAAGCCTTTCATTCATCATAATTTTTTTTCCTGAATTTTTAAACTGCAAGATTCGTCTTGCAGGAGGAGGTCTATTCTCCTGGATAGTAGCGCTGCCATTCACCTCTAAAAAAAGGAAAAAAAAATTAATTAGTTATTTAGATAAAATTATGCTTTTCAAAAAAAAATTAATATTTTAAACTTTTTTATTTTTTATTTTTTTTTAATGAGATATTCTTTGTTTTTTTTAACTCACTTGTACCCGAGGGTCCTGGTTGCGGAGACTTCTCCCGAAGTTGTGATCCTGAAACAGAAAAAATAAATACTCCAATCTTCTTTCTTTTTTAATAAAATATTTTTTGTTTTTCTAACTTACTTGTACCCGAGGGTCCTGGTTGCGGGGACTTCTCCCGAAGTTGTGATCCTGAAACAGAAAAAATAAATATTTTAATCTTTTTTCTTTTTATATTTTAATGAAATATTTTTTGTTTTTTTCTAACTTACTTGTGCCCGAGGGCCCTGGTTGCGGCGAGTTCTCTCGAAGAGGAGTTCTTAAAAGCTCGCTATTTAATATTCAAAGAATATTAAAACAAAACATTTACAATCGCAAAAGCATTAAATGTTAATCTTATTTCTTTTTTCATTGTATTTTTTACCGCAACTTTCAGCAGGAGGTTTGAATTTATTGTATTTATTTAGAAAAACAAATTTATAATTATTTAAATTTTTCTTGTGAATTAAGTTGATTAATTTCGAAGAAATTCATGTTATGTGAAAAAGACATATTACCATGTATACTTTTTAAAGTTTTGAATAGGATAATCTATCAAAAGTTACAAGTAAAAAAAATTATTTCATAGTTCAGTAGCTTAAAAGTATAGTTTTGTATAAAGTTTTTATTTGATCTGAATCATTCCGAAGGATGATGATTCAAAACAATAAATATTTGCAGAAAAAAAAAATCGTTCGAGTGGTTGTAAAACAGTTATCCCTTTAGAGGTTGAAAAAATTATTTTTTGGTGATAACTTGAAAAAAACGAATTTTGAAAAGAAGTGTATTAAATAAAATTAATAGAAAAAAATAAGATTTATCTTTTTAGTTTTATATATATATTTTTTTGAATAATATTTATCAAATCATCATTAAAAGGCCTTTAATTTTAACATTTTTCATGAACAATTTGAAAAATATTAACTTCAGAGGAAAATGTATTATATGAAAATCATTTATTTTTTTATATCCTATATTTTTTATATTATATCTTTCTTTTAAAAAAATCGTATTTTTCAAGTTATCACCAAAAATCCATTTGTTTGACCATTTAAAAGGCGCCTATTAAAAACGCTTTCAATGATTTTTTTTCAAAATGGAAACGTTTACTTATGTTATTATTTAAAATAATTCCCTGTTTGAATTATTCAGATCGGATAAAAATTCGTCGAAAAAATTCATAAACTTGATTTCTCACACACATACATCCATACATACATTTTAAGGAAGCCTCGTAATAGTCTTATTTTGCTATAAAAATAAGTTTTTCATCATAAAATAACATATTTTAAAGGGTTACATTTTTCAATATAATAAAAGAAAATTCAACCGAGCGACGTTAGGAGCGAAAAACTTCAATATAATTAAATCCTATTAACGTAAAACTCATTAAATTGTGTAACAATTTTCAAGAGTTGATAAATATAATGTAAATCATATAATATATATATCAATTTTAAATTACTAATAATTAATTTAAAACTCAAAAGTAACTATTTTAAAAAGGAATATGGAAGATAAACATGTATCGTTTTATTCCTTAAATATCACGAATCAAAATATTAATTATTATTAATTTTGAAGTGTTATATATTATTTAAATAATTCTATATTTAATAATTTTTAATTATAGTAACAGGAAAAGTCGCCCGAAAAGAGATAAATAATTACATTTTCTGCGAAATATTGCCCTTGAATCGAGTAGGTGAAATATTAGTCTTAGTACCAAAAAAAAGACAGTAAGCTTCGCAAATTTATGCTCTTACTTCATAATATAATAGTACCAACATTGGCCCCTAAAATTCAAGCTATAGTACTAATTGAAATTATATCGCCACTCTTTTTTCAAGTACCTTAGTACATAAATTAGATATACTTGATTTAGAACCTATTTTAACAATAGTTTCCTTTTTCCGTGTAGTTGTTAGTCCTAGTAAACGTCAAACACTGTTTTCGATTATTTCATGGTTCGTTATTGAAACACGTGATTAAAAAGAATGAATTCCTATTATATTTTTTTATTGCTTCTAATGCAATTAAGTAGAACAAATTCTTAATTTATCATCATATAATTTGTATTTAAACAATTTTTATGCGTATTGTAACTTTAATTATTCTCTTTTATAAAAATATAAAAATTTAATTTAGTACAAAATTACAATATTAAAATTCATAAGTTGCGGCAATTCTTTTTTATTTTAAAATTGGCTAATTTATACATAATAATATCATACCCATATAGAAATAATTTCTGTGAATAACTATTAATAACTGTGTAGAAATGTGAAAAAATGTGAATAAGTGTTAATAACTATAATAAACTACCGCAATTGAGACATTAATAACAGTAAATAACAGTTGATAGCAGTTAATAATTGTTACGAATAGATAATAATAATGATTAACTGTAAATAATAATAATTTACTGTTATTTATAGTTATTTACAAATATTCATAATTCTTCACATTTATTCACATTTATTCACATTTATTAACAGTTATTAACACTTTTTCACACTTTCAACAATTTTCACACGTATAATCTTTTTTTTTATATATAGGCGAAAAATTTTGTAAATGTGAAAAACTGTTAATGTTTGTAAGAAAGTGTTAATAACTATAATTCACTGTAACTAATTGCAAATAAATATAAATAATTATAAATAAGTATAAATAATAATAAATTATTCACCAATCCTAAAATTTTGGAAAATGTGAGTAACTGTTAATAAATGTGTATAAATGTGTATAAATGTGAATAACTATAAATAATTATTAATAATCATGACTTCCAGTTAATAATTGTTATTTAGCGTTCATAACTATTATTAACTATTATTAATTGTTATTAACTGTTTTTTACTGTTATTAATTCTTATGAATGTCTCAATTGCGGTAGTTTATTATAGTTATTAACAGTTATTCACAATTTCTCACAAAAATTATTTTCATATGGGTATATAAAAATTCAACCGAGCGACGTTAGGAGCGAGGTATTTTTTGCTAGTAAACAATAATGTAAAAAAGAAGAGCTTTTAAATTTATGAAAATAAAATTTCAAAAATTAAAAAATCTACTTATTATGATTCTAGTGCTATCATCTAAAAACCTGAAAGATACTTGAAACGCAGTGACACAATTGATTTTTGATTTCTCTGAGAAAAAGAAGAAGCTAATTAACTTTGATTACAAATTAATTGAAGCAGGTATATTATTACATTAAAATCTCTTTATTTCTCCTTAACCTAATTTACATTCGTTGTTGTATCAACGTGACTAAAGTACATAAAAAATACATACAAAATATTAAGAAATATCAACAAAATAAAAGCTTATTTCTCTTTATTATCCTAAATAACAAAACTAAACGATTGGTAATACTTTTATTAAGATAATAATAAACTTACATACGTGAACTGAATCAAGCATATTTTGTTCAGATTTAGTTTTCAAAATATTTTATATTTCTGAGCTGAACATCTAATTTATTATTTATGCGAATATTAAAAAATAATTTTTGTCTCTAGGTAACAAAGACGCTATTGTTTTTCTTTTTTTACCTTAAATTCTAGGACTACTATTATGTAAAAGAAAAGATGCAGATTACGTTTATGGCTCTTCACCTTAGGAGATACAGATTTATGTAATTTTAATGTACATGTATTGTTTGTTTTAAAATTAATTTCCTTTGTCACCAAAATTTCCATTAACATTAATTTTTTAAATTTTATTTTGAAAACTTTAACTCCTTGTGATGTATAAAATACATCACAAGGAGTAAAATTTAAATATATTAGTGATTAAATATAGAAAGCGAAATTATAACAAGCGAGCGTACTTATTTTTTTCAAATTTAGAAATCTTAGGTTTTATTCTTGTAACGTTTTTTTAAAATGATTTTTCTCAAGCGTAAAAAATTGACAGATGAAACGGAGAGTCGAAAAAACTAAGAGGAAAACCAAAAATAAAAATAAACTAATAGTTATTTACATAGGAGCGAGAAGGATAGATAGCACAAACGCATTCAGGCTCAACACGCATTAGATATATACAGAATAGAATAAAACGTACAAGACATGGAACCGCTGAGTTCGAGAAAGAAGAGGGGATATGTACAGATATATAGAGATAATGTGTATATATACCTATAGATATATACGCATACTTAGATATTTCAACGCCGCGCCTTATAGCTGTACATACACATGTGGAATCGACTAATGAGGAATAGCTACGAGTAGAAATCTTCGATAATCGATATTTCTACTGCGTGAAGCAACATAGCAACTTCGAATACAATACAAATTTTACTTGAGTGATAGAGATAGAAGATCCGCGACCAAGAGTCGATTAAGCTGTCGATAGCGACTCTTAACTGAAGAGATCAAAGTAGAAACTAAGACGCGACGAGAAAGAAGGATGGAAAATGGAGAGTGACCAGGTGCGACAGAGATGGATAACAGAGCGAAGGGGAATGTAATTTCCTTCTTCTTGAAAGAAGATGATTCTTGCATAAGCCGTCAACGACAGCGCACGTTAAAAGAATTCTTGACTGAGCCGGCATTGGGAACACACGTGCAGAGTTTTTTTTCTAAGACTCTTGATTTAGCAGCCTTCGAGTGCACTCGAGAATAGAAAAAGTCTATCTTTAATTGAATTGGAGAAAGAATTGGAGAAAGAAAGGAGAAAGGAGCAGAGATTTGTGCAGATAAGCCGTGGGATCGTATCATCGAAAAGAAAGGAGAAGACGAACTACGGTGAGCAACTCCAGACGACGACTCTGCGACCGATCATCTACGAGGTCCATCACCGTCATTCTTCGACCACCATTTTCTTTCATCGACCAGCTCCACGTTTTCGGCGTTCTTTGATTATCAGCAAGCGACCGTAAGTGGAACTCTACCAGCGGGTTAGCAAGTAAGAACTAGTAAAATTATCTTTTCTATTGGTTTTTCTCGTTATTTCTCTCAGTTCTCCTTAAGAGGTATAATCTTGTGTTGTTACTAATATGATAAAGTTTTCTTGATCGCGATCGTGGACAGATTAAAATTAACATCAGTGCGGGTTAGTGAAAATACGAGTAAAATTAACAAAGTTAAAATTAAGCGAAAATTACAGGAGAAAAGAAAGCCGCGTGCGAAGGCATTATCTTTGGCGACGCGACGTCATCTTGTGTTATAAATTAATAAGAAATTCTTAATATTTAAAGTTAACTAAATCTGCTTTATTAAATTCTGATTGTGAATCTGTATATTATTGAAAATTAGTGACGCGGCGTCCATTGTGAAATTGTGCGAGCGAGATAGCTATACGTTAGCTATTACCCTGGTAGCACAACTTTTTCAATTCTTGTGCAATTCTGCTGCAATTTCTCTGTCTGTCAGTCAAACTACAGCAGATCTTAACTAACATGCTTCCCATTTCAACTATATTTCTGCGCTAAGATGATTGCACCCGGCTCTAAGCATCATAATTACGTTAGACTTGCGCAAGCTTTAGTGCACTTACAAGAGGGTTTCCAAATGCACTGGGACTTTCAGCAGGAATGCGATGAAATTGCATTCGAGCACGTACGTCAGACACTGAGCAGCATAATTACATTGTCTTGTGCAATTAAGCGTGCTTAATCTGAATGATTTGATCACGAGCTCGGGCGTCATAATTGCAGCAGCTTTGTGCATGGCATTTTTAGCAGATTAATTGCGACATACTTGCATCAGACTTGCAGCGGCTTTAGTGCACTTACACAAGGATTTTTAACTGCACGGGGACTTTCAGCAGAATTGCGATGAAATTGCATTCGAACACGTACGTCAGACACTGAGCAGCAGAATTTGATTGTCTTGTGCAATTAAGGGTGCTTAATCTGAATGATTTGATCACGAGCTCGGGCGTCATAATTGCAGCAGCTTTGTGCATGGCATCTTTAGCAGATTAATTGCGACATACTTGCATCAGACTTGCAGCAGCTTTAGTGCAGTTACACAAGGATTTTTAACTGCACGGGGACTTTCAGCAGAATTGCGATGAAATTGCATTCGAACACGTACGTCAGACACTGAGCAGCAGAATTAGATTGTCTTGTGCAATTAAGGGTGCTTAATCTGAATGATTTGATCACGAGCTTGGGCGTCATAATTGCAGCAGCTTTGTGCATGGCATCTTTAGCATTACATGAGACTCTTAGGGTGCACTTTATCTGCTGTAAGTATGGCGCACATCTGCTGCAAAGTGTCTACTGCACGTGACCTTTATAAGTATGATGCAAGTCTGCTGCGAAGATCCGTGCATCCCATGACACTCTTAGGGTGCACTTTATCTGCTGCAAGTATGGCGCACATCTGCTGCAAAGTGTCTGCTGCACGTGACCTTTATAAGTATGATGCAAGTCTGCTGCGAAGATCCGTGCATCCCATGAGACACTTAGGGTGCACTTTATCTGCTGTAAGTATGATGCAAATCTACTGCAAGTATCTGATGCAATGTTCTGACTGCAGAACTCTTATTGATTTGGGAAGCATGTTATATAAGATCTGCGCACTGATACTTGCGTCAGATTGTGCTACCAGGGTAATTAAATTCAAAGTTTTCTCTCTTTGTACAGAGTAGTGCGAGCAATACTAAGATTATTTCTTTCAATATTTATTTTAAGTGCGAGTTATCAGTGCCGGGTTGTGCGACCGCGCAGTAAGAAAACAGAGCATCGCGTAATTAAAATCTTAAACAATTATTATTCAATCTAATAACCGATTAACTAATTACACGTGTAGATAAAGAAAATGCTCTTTTTGTCTTCTGCGCATGCGCACGGCTCAAGTGCGAGAAATTAATTAAGCGGCATTCTTTTTTTTCTCTATATATCATTGCGTATTGTGAACAAAATTTCCCCTTTTAAATGGATAATATAATAAGTTTGAAATTCAAGTTAAATAGAGAATCAAATAGTTATTTTCCCCTTTCCTCTTTTCAGGACAAAAATTAAGTTAAAGAAAATGTATTATATTATTTATTTTTCTTAAATAATTAGAGTTATTTAATATCAATAGTTTTTTTGTTCTTTATCATATAAATTTAAAATTTAATTGCTTTTATATATTAAAACATTGCACCTTTTAACTTCTTAGTTTCTTACTAAGTCATAAATTATATTGAAATTCTTTTGGAACACTCTGATCGTCAGAACCTGCCTACAACCCGAGGTAGGCCAGTAAGTATTGACCCCCTCTGCAGTTGCTCTATCCAGCTAGCTGAACAGGGTTCACGTAATTTTTTTTTAGTCAGTTAGTATCAGATAAACTTACACTAGTAGAATTTCAAGTAGAAAGAAATTTCCGTAATTTAATAAAATCTTAATCTTTATATTCATGCTAATACAAAATACTGCTAATTAATACTGAAACTAAAATTAATTCTTATATTATAGGAAAATGAATTTGGAGAAATAGCTGAGCAGCCAAAATTATAATTAGGAAAAAACAACAATAATGGGAAAACTGTAATAAGTATATACATCTAATGAAAAAAATAAGTGGACTATGCATACAATGGCTTTAAATTTATTGTATGGTGCGTTAATTTTGTGAGATTTATACCTGGGTGCTGTATAGTACAAGTTTCGTATCTTCGAGAGTGAATAAATCAATTAAATTAATTTACAGTGCAATTTAATTTTTGAATGATATCAAATTATAAACGAATTTCTTTTAATCATGAATACATAGTTTAGACTCGTAAAAAAATCATTTACATGTATATATTATGTAATATAATTTATATAAAAACCATCGTTGAATAATGTTGAAATAAAAATAGATATGTTCAATTCTATTTCAAATTAATAATGAGTAGAATTTTTTTAGAATAAGCTTCTTCATCATGGATCAGTATTTGTAATAGCAAATTATATTATATGTTACTATTTAATTGTTTGCACATACGTCAAAAAGCATCTATCAATGTTTAATCGAAAGTCAGCTGTAAGTTGACTTTTGCGATTTGTTGCATGCAATATGCTTTAAAAAATATCTTATCGAAAAGGTAGAGAAAATAAAATGTAAATAATAAAATGTCACTGTAAGTGATTTGCAGGTAATAATTGCTGATGTTTAGTTTTCAATGAATATCTAATAAACAATACGAGCGTTCTTATAAAAATGCTTAATTTATTAAAAATAATAATTAGAAATTTAGATATTTTTATAAATCGTAAATGAACTAAAGTTTGACGGTTTAAAAATCATTGAAATAACTTGAATGTGGAATTTTGATTAAATTATTATCAATTAATATTATTATTTACTAAAATTTATTTTGTGAAGCTCATTATTCAGCTAATGGGCAAATATATCAATTTCAGATACTCGCGTAATCTTTTTGAAAAAATTTGACGGCACCAAAACGTTACACGTGTAAATATTTTTTTTAGGAGATGTAAAATGGCCTGTACTCATAAATATTGGCTAGATTTTCATTTTATTCAAAAATCGCAGTAAAGAAATGTTTTAACTTATAGTATGTACCATGAAGATAATTTAGTTAAATTTTCAAATGAATTCATTCATTAGTTATTGAGAATTTAGGGTTCCAATATGATTTATTAAAATATTTCGACTATTTCGTACCAGAAATCCAAATATCTTAAAAACTAATAAATTAATTTATTTGAAAATTTAACTAAATAATCATCATGGTACATACTATAAGCTTATGCATTTTTCTTCTGGAAATTCATCAATAAAATTGGAAGAAAGTTAATATTTATGAGTACAGGTTTAGTGTCCATTTTACATTTCCTTAAATCTATGTCATTAAAATATACTATTTTAATAACAATATTTTAATCTGTAAAATGTGACATGAACTACGATTAAAATCTTTATTTTAATTTTTTTGAGTATAAAATTGGTTGTAAATAATATCTTTTTATTATAATTTTTAACGTCACTGCATTTATGCTATCATAGCAGTGCTAATTAATTACGGAGGTTTTCACGATATTGGTGAACAAAGCGAGTTATAACATTTTCAGCTTTTCAGTACCGTTTTCTTATATAAGAATAATATATATTATGTAAGCACTACAAAATTTAAATACCGTGCAGTACTAAATATATCTTTTTTTATATTTCTTTTGATTTTACAATGTTGAAGCAAAATAGTACTAAACATATTATTCAATTTAAAAAAAAATTATGACAAGCAAATCTAAAAATTGAATAAATTTTAAAATCATTCCAAAATTACTTTTCTTTAATAAATAATTTACTTGATTATTATTATTTAATTTCTAATACTTAAACATAATTTTATTAATTATGACATAAAATATGAAAAATATATATTATGAAAGTAATAATATTTACTTATATTATTTTACTTGTTTGATTTATTTTTTTGTTGCAAATTTTAAATATTGCAGAATTTTATGCTGCAATAAGATTTATTTTGAAGATGTAAAAATCCTACAAATAATATTAGTAGTATAAAGGCTGGTATAGCGAGACATATTGATATTTTTTTCTCCTCCCCCCGTCTCGCTCACCCCAGGTGTCTGAGGGATGTTATAGCATACATGGGGTGGTATAGCGTAACCTATATAGAATTTTTCCTCTCCCCTCGTCTCACTTCCTGCAGTATCTGAGGGGTGCTATAGCGTCCATGGTCTCCTCCCCTCCCTGAGGGGTGTTATAGCGTACACAGGGTGGTACAGCGCAAAATAAAAAATGATATAATTTTACAAGTTGTATAAAATTTTAATGAAAAGTATTAGTATTGAAAAAAGAAAAATTTAATTTGAAATAAATAAAAAATATCGGTGTCAGAGATTCATTTATCGATTGTTATTTGCTACGTGTAAAACTTTTGTTGGTCCTGAAAGGGACCGAATGTAAATATATATAATTTTTGAATTAAAATTTTTTGTATCCTTTTCTTTCGGAGATAGAGTAGGTATTGGTTGAGACTTTTTCAGAATATTGTTCCCCGGTATATCATGGTTAATTTTCCTTCTTTTTCTTTTGTTCACCTTGTAGTAAAGGTGTCTTTTCGATACTGAAGCGGTTTTGATCCATGGTGTCAAGTGTGTGTTGTACAAATATGATAAGAGACAATGCGTGAAAAGTATTTATTGTGAAAAGTTATTATTTAAATTAATACCCTTACAAAAAAAAATTATAATCGATGATCGTAGTGAGCTATAGACTAGGATTGTAGTGACACTATATTCATGTATTATAATATATTATAGTAATAAAGTATAGTTTCTTATATTATTTTCACACTACTATAATCGGAGAATATATTAATCATAATGTTTACATACTATAGGTCTATAGTTGATCGTCTTATAGAGCATTGATAGGTTTATAGTTTATAGACTCATCGTTTATAGGCTTATGGTTTATGAGTTTATGGGTTTATGGTTTATAAGTTTATGGTTTATGGGTTATGACTTTATGGTTTATGGGTTTATGGTTTATGGGTTTATGGTTTATGGGTTTATGGTTAATAGATTTATAGTTTATGAGTTTATGGTTTATGGGTTTATGGTTTATAAGTTTATGGGTTCATGGGTTAATGGTTTATAGGTTTATGGTTTATGGGATTATGGGTTTACGGGCTTATGGGTTTATTGTTTATGGTTTTTGAGTTTATGGTTTATAGGTTCATGGTTTATGAGTTTATAGGTTATTATTTATGTTTTATAGGTTTATGGTTAATGGTTTATTATTTATGGTTTATTATTTATGGGTTTATGGGTCTATCAATTACAATTCATAGGTTTATGGTTCATGTGCTTATGTTTAATGAGATTCTGGCTTATGGGTTTATAGTTTATGGGCTCATGGTTTATGAATTAAAAGAGTTTATGGTTTATGGTGTATGAGTTTATGTTTTATGGGTTTACGGGTTTATGGGTTTATTGGTTCATGGGTTTATGGGTTTATGGTCTATGGTTTATAAGTTTATAAGTTTATAGTTTATGGTTTATAAGCTTATAATTTATGGTTTATCGTTTATGGGTTAATAGGTTTATCGATTGTAGTTCATGGGTTTATGATTTATGTGCTTATGTTTTATGGGTTTCTGGTTTATGGGTTTATGGTTTATGGCCTTATGGCTCATAGATTAAACGGGTTTATGGTTTATGGTGTTATGGTTTATGGGTTTATAATTTATGGGTTTATGGTTTATGGGATTATGGTTTATGGGTTTCTGGTTTATAGGTTTATGGGTTTATGGTTTATGGGTTTATGGTTTATGTGTTTATAGCTTATGGGTTTATGGTTTATGGGCTTATAGTTTATGGTTTTTATGGTTTATGGGTTAATGGGTTCATGGTTTATGGTTTATGGGCTTATGGTTTATGGGTATATAGCCTATGAGTTGATGGTTAATGGGTTTATGGTTGGTGAGTTTATAGTTTATGGGTTTATGGTTTATGATTTATGGGTTTATGGTTTATGGTTTATGGGTTTATAGTTTATAGGCTTATGGTTTATGGGTTTATCGCTTATGCGTTTATAGTTTATGGGTTTATGGTTCATAGGTTTATGATTTATGGATTTATAGTTTATGGGTTTATGGTTTATGGTTTATGGATTATGGATTTATGGTTTATGGGCTTATGGTCTATAGGTTTATGATTCATTGTTAATGGTTTTATGGGTTTATCGATTATGGTTCATGGGCTGATGATTCATGTGCTTATGTTTTATGAGTTCACAATTTATATGTTTATATTTTATGGGCTTATAAATAAGAGATCAACAGGGTTCATGGCTTATGGTGTTATGATTTATAGGCCTATGGCTTATGGGCTCATGATGTATGGGTTCATGGTTTATGCGTTTATAGTTTATGGGTTCATGGATTATGTGTTTATAATGTATGGGTTTATGATTGATAAGTTAATGAATTTTTAATTTATGGTATATAGGTTTATGGTTTATGGGTTCGTGGCTTATGCTTAATGGGTTTATAATTCATGGGTTTATGGTTTATACATTGTGAGTTCATGGTTGATTAGTTGTTGAGCTTTCGGGTAATGGGTTTTCGACCCATTAACCATGAAATTCTACACTTAAAAAACTATAAATCATAAACCCATAAACCATAACTCACAGATCATTAATCAAGAACCTATAAATCATGACTCATAAATTCATGAAATATAAAGACATATACTGTAAACTATAAACTATAAACCATAAACCATAAACACATAAACCATACACCATGAACCATAAATCTATAAACTATAAAACTAAATAACATAAACCTATGAACCTTAAACCTATACATTATAAGCCCATATTCCATAGACCCATAAACCATAAACCTATAAACCAAATACCATTGAATCATTTGCTTATGAATTATGATCTTATGAAGTATAAACCATAAACCGTGAACCATGAACCCATAAATCATAGGACTACAAACCATAAACCCATAAACCATAAACTCATAAACCCGTAAGCCGGAAACCCATAAAATATCAACCCAATAACCATAAACCCATAGACCATCATCTTAAAATCCATGAACCCATTAGGAATGAGCTTAATAACCATAAACTCATAAGCGATTAACCCATAAATCAGAAACCATAAACCATCATCCAAAAAACCATGGACCCATTAAAAATGAGCTTAATAACCATAAACTCATAAACGATTAACCCATGAATCAGAAACCATAAACCCACGAATAATAAAAAAATACACCGTTAACTCATGATCTATAAACATATAAACTGTAGGCGCATAAACCAATAGACCATTAACTCATAAGCCCACGAATCATGAACCTATAAAATATAAACCATAAACCATAAACCTATAGACCATGGACTCATGATCCATAAACAGATTAAACATAAACCTATAAATATGAACCATAATCCTTTAAACCATAAATCCATTAAACATGAGCTTATGAACCATTAACTTATAAACTATAAACCATATACCATGAACCCATAAATACATAAACCCATAAACCCGTAATGCATAAGACCATAAACTATAAACCTGTTCAATCTATAAACCATAAGCCCATGAATCATAAACCCATAGAACATAAACTCATAAAACATGAACCCATAAACCATTAACTATAAACCCATAGACCATTAAGCCATAAACCATAAACTCATAAACCATAAACGATAAAACCATAAACTATGATCCAATAAACAATAAACCATTAACCATAAACCCAATTCATCCATAAACCATAAACCCATAAACCATAAACCATAAACCCATAAACTATGAACTCATCAACCATGATCCCATAAACCCATGAACCGTGACCCCAAAAACCATGAACCCATTAACAATCAGCCTATGAACCATAACCTCATAAACCATAGACCCATAAATCATAAACTATAAACCTATGAATAATAAACACATACACCGTTAACTGATTAACTATAAACTTATAAACCATAAACACATAAACCAATAAACACTAAACCTATAGACCCACAACCCATGAACCCATAAATTAAAAACCATGAAATATAAACCTATAGACCATATACCCATAATCCATGAACACATAAACCATAAATCCATAAACCATAATACTATTCCTCATAAGTCCATAAACCTTGATCCCATAAACTATATGCCCATAAACCATAAACCGATAAAGTATAACACCATAAACCATAAAAACCTTTTATCCATAAACCATAAACCCGTTTAATCCATAAACCATAAGCCCATGAACGACAAACCCTTAAACTAGCAACTCATAAAACATAAACCTATGAATTCATAAACTACAAGCTCATGAACTATAAACCCATAAACCACGAAATATAAATCCATAAATCATGAACCCATAAACCATAAACCCATGAACCCTAAAACCATGAACCACAACACCATAAACCATCAACCCATAAATCTATAAACCATAAACCCATAAACCATAAACCTATAAACCATGGAAAAAAATAAACACATTAACCATAAACCTATAAATATAAACCATAAACCTTTAAACCATGAATCCATTAATTATTAGCTTATGAACCATAAACCATAAACCATATACCATAAACCCATAAACCATGAATCCATAAACAATAAACCCATGAGCTATAAACCCATAAACCATAAACCCATAAACCATTGGATCACAAACCATAAACTCATAAGCCATAGACTTATAAACCCATAAGCCAAAAACCCATAAACCATAAACCCATTAACCATCAACCCATAAACCCTCATTCTAAAAATTATGAACCCATTATCGATAAGATTATGATCCAGAAACTCATAACCGATAAACCCATAAATCAGATACCAGAAACCCATGAATAATAAAAAAATACACCGTTAACCCCATAAACTTATAAACTATAAGCGCATAAACCAATAGACCATGAACTCATAAGCCCACAAATCATGAACCCATAAATTACAAACCATAAACCATAAACCTATAGACCATAAACTCCTTATCCATGAACACATAACCATAAACCTATAAATATAAACCATAAACCTCTAAACCATAAATCCATTAATCATAAGCTTATGAACCATTAAATTATGAACTATAAACCATATACCATAAACCTATAAACCATAAACACATAAACCCATGAACAATAAACCCGTAATGCAAAAGACTATGAACCATAAACCCATAAATCATAAAACCATAAACCATAACACCATAAACCATAACCCTGTTCAATCTATAAACTATAAGCCCATGAACCATAAACCCATAGACCAGAAACCCATAAAATACAAATTGATAAACCATGATCCCATAAACCCATATACCGTGACCCCGAAAACTATGAACCCATTAACGATCAGCCTATGGACCATAGACTCGTAAACCATAGACCCATAAATCATAAACTCTGAACCTATGAATAATAAACATATACACCGTTAACTAATTAACTATAAACTTATGAACCATAAACGCATAAACTAATAGTCACTGAACCTATAAACCTACGACTCATGGACCCATAAATTAAGAACCATAAATTATAAACTTATAGACCATATACCCATGATCCATAAACACATAAACTATAAACCTATAAATATAAACCATAAACCCATAAAACAGAAACCCGTAATCCATGAGACCATAAGCAATAAGCCCATAAATCATAAACCATAAAACCATAAATAGAAACACATACACTATTGACCCATAAACTGTGAACTTGAAAACTATCAACCCATAAACCATGAATCCATAGATCATAAACCCTTAAACAATAAGCCATAAACCATGTACCCGTTTAATCCATGAACCATAGACCCATGAACCATAAACCCATAAACCAGAAACTCATGAAACATAAACCTATAAATTCGTTAACTATAAGCCCATAAACTATAAACCCATAAACCAAAAACTCATAAATTATGAGACCATAAACCATAAACCCGTTTAATCCATAAACCATAAGCCCATAAGCTATAAACTCAGTACCCATAAGCCCATAAACCATAAACTCATGAACCATTAACCCATAAACTATAAACCCATAAACCATGATCCCATAAACCCATAGACCGTGACCCCTGAAACTATGAACCCATTAACGATGAGCTTATGAATCATGAACTCATAAACCATACACCCCTAAATCATAAACTATTAACCTATGAATAATAAACACATACATCAATTTATTAACCAATTAACTATAAACTTATAAACCATACACACATAGACCAATAGACACTAAACCTATGGATCCACAACCCATAAACCGATAAATTAAAAACCATGAATTACAAACCTATGGACCATAAACCCATAATCTTTAAACACAAAAACCATACACCAATAAATATAAACCATTAACCTATAGAACATAAATACATTATTCATAAGCTCATAAACCATTAACTCATGAACTATAACGCATGTACTATTCACCCATAAACCATGAACCACAAACCCATAAAACATGAACCCGTTATTCATGAGACCATAATCAATAAACCCACAAATCATAAACCATAAAACCATAAATATAAACACCTACACTATGAACCCATAAACCATAAGCCCATAAACCCATGAATCATTAACCCATAAACCATAAACCATAAACCGATGAACCATAACACCATAAACCATAAACCCGTTTAATCCATAAACCATGAACCATAAACCCATAAACTATAAACCCGTTTAATTTTTAAACCGAAAACCCATTAAATCCATAAACAATAGGCCCATGAAACTCATAAAACATAAACTTATGAATTCATAAACTATAAGCCCATAAACTATAAACCCATAAACTATCGAATATAAACCCATAAATCATGAACCTATGAACCATAAACCATAAACCCATTAACCATAAACCCATAAACCATAAACCCATTAACCATAAGCCCATAAACCATAAACCCATAAACTATAAACCCGTTTAATTTTTAAACCGAAAACCCATTAAATCCATAAACCATAGGCCCATGAACCATAAACCCATAAACCAGAAACTCATAAAACATAAACTTATGAATTCATAAACTATAATCCCATGAACTATAAACCCATAAACTATCGAATATAAACCCATAAATCATGAACCTATGAACCATAAACCATAAACCCATAAACCATAAACCATAAACCATAAACCCATAAACCATAAACCCATAAACCATAAACTCCTAAACCATAAACCCATAAACCATAAACTCCAGAATCATAAACCCATTAACCATAAGCCTATAAACTATAAACTCATGAACCCATAGTCCATAAACCCATAATCCATAAACCCATAAAATATAAACTCATACACCATAAACCAATAAACCATAAACCCATAATCCATTAACTTATAAAACATATACTCATATACTATCAACCTGTAAATCATGGGCTTATAAATTATAAACTCATAAACTATAAACCCTTAAACGATGAACCCATAATCTATAATGCCGCAACGTATAAACCCATAAACCCATAAACCATAGACCTATGAACCATAAACCCATGAACCATAAACCCATAAACCATAAACCCGTTAGCCATGAACCCATAAACCATGTACCCATAAACTATAAATCCATAAACTATAAGACCATAAACCATAAACCCATAAACCATCACCCCATAAGCTATAACTCTATAAAGCATAAACCCGTTCCATCCATAAACCATAAGCCCATAAACTATAAACTCAGTAATTCATAAGCCTATAAACCATAAACCCATAAGCCATTAACACATAAACTATAAACCCATAAACCATGATCTCATTAACCCATAGACCGTAACCCAAAAAATGATCTCATAAACCATAAACACATGACCCATAAACCATAAACCGATGAACCATAACATTACAAACCATAAACCCGTTTAATCCATGAACCATAAACCCGTTTAATCCATGAACCATAAACCCGTTTAATCCATAACCCATAAGCCAGTGAACCATGAACCCAAAAACCATAAATTCGCTTAATCCATAAACCATAAACTCTTATAAAACATAAATTAATAGACTATAACCCTTAACCAATGAACCCATAAACCATAAATCCAAAAACGAGAAACAACAAACCCATAAACCCGTAATCCTATAAACCATAAACCTATAAACCATAAACCTATAAACCATAAACCTATAAACCATAAACCCATGAACCCATAAACTTAGAAACCATAAATCCATGAACCATAAACCCATAAACTACAAATTTATCAACCATAACCCATAAACCGTAAACCCATAAACCAGAAACCCATAAACCAGAAACCCATAAACAATAAACCAATAAACCATGAACCTATAAACCATAAACTCATAACCTATAAGTCCATAAACCATAAACCATAAACCGATGAACCATAACACCATAAACCATAAACCCGTTTAATCCATAAACCATGAACCATAAACCCATAAACTATAAACCCGTTTAATTTTTAAACCAAAAACCCATTAAATCCATAAACCATAGGCCCATGAACCATAAACCCATAAACCAGAAACTCATAAAACATAAACTTATGAATTCATAAACTATAAGCCCATGAACTATAAACCCATAAACTATCGAATATAAACCCATAAATCATGAACCTATGAACCATAAACCATAAACCCATAAACCATAAACCATAAACCATAAACCCATAAACCATAAACTCCTAAACCATAAACCCATAAACCATAAACTCCAGAACCATAAACCCATTAACCATAAGCCTATAAACTATAAACTCATGAACCCATAGTCCATAAACCCATAATCCATAAACCCATAAAACATAAACTCATACACCATAAACCAATAAACCATAAACCCATAATCCATAAACCCATAATCCATTAACTTATAAAACATATACTCATATACTATCAACCTGTAAATCATGGGCTTATAAATTATAAACTCATAAACTATAAACCCTTAAACGATGAACCCATAATCTATAATGCCGCAACGTATAAACCCATAAACCCATAAACCATAGACCTATGAACCATAAACCCATGAACCATAAACCCATAAACCATAAACCCGTTAGCCATGAACCCATAAACCATTAACCCATAAACCCATAAACCATAAGCCAATAAACCATAAACCCATAAACCATAAGCCTATGAACCATAAACCTCTACACCATGAACCCATATATCATAAGCCCATAAACCATAACACCATAAACCATAAACCTATTTAATCTATAAACCATAAGCATATATAAAAAAAACCCATAAACCATTATCCCATAATCTCATAAACCATAAACTCATAATCCATAATCCTATAGATCATAAACCCATAATCCATAAACACATTAACCATAAACCTATAAATATAAACCATAAACCTTTAAGCCATAAATCCATTCTTCATAAGCTTATGAACCATTAACTTATGAACTATGAACTATATACCATAAAATCATGAGTCATAAACCATAAACCCATAAACCTTAAACTTATAAACCATAAAGCTATCAACCGTAAGCCTATAAACTATAAATCCATAAACCCATAAACCATAAACCCATAATTCATAAACCCATAAAACATAAACGCATACACCATAAACCCATAAACCATAAACCCATAATCCATGAACCCATATAACATATACTCACACACTATTCACCTATAAATCATGAGCTTATAAATTATGAACTCGTAAACTATAAACTCATAAACCATGAACCCATGAACTATAAACCCAAAACCCGTAAGCCCATAAACCCGTAAACCATAAACCTATAAACCATGAACCCATCAAACCACAAATCATAAACCCATGAACTATGAAACCATGAATATAAACCTATGAACTATAAAACCATGAATATAAACACATACACTATTAACCCATGAACCATAAACTCATAAACCATAGACCCGTTAACCATAAACCTATGAACCATTAACCCATAAACCATTAACCCATAAACCATTAATCCATAAACCATAATCTCATAAACCATAAACTCATAAACCATAAACCCATGAACCATAAACCCATAAATCATAAAGCCATCAAACATAAACCATAAACCTATAATCCATGAACCCATAAAACATAAACCCATAAACCATAAAGCCATAAACCGTAAACCCATAAACCCATAAACCATAAGCCAATAAACCATAAACCCATAAACCATAAGCCTATGAACCATAAACCTCTACACCATGAACCCATATATCATAAGCCCATAAACCATAACACCATAAACCATAAACCCATTCAATCTATAAACCATAAGCATATATAAAAAAAACCCATAAACCATTAACCCATAATCTCATAAACCATAAACTCATAATCCATAATCCTATAGATCATAATCCCATAATCCATAAACACATTAACCATAAACCTATAAATATAAACCATAAACCTTTAAGCCATAAATCCATTCTTCATAAGCTTATGAACCATTAACTTATGAACTATAAACTATATACCATAAAATCATGAGTCATAAACCATAAACTTATAAACCATAAAGCATATCAACCGTAAGCCTATAAACTATAAATCCATAAACCCATAAACCATAAACCCATAATTCATAAACCCATAAAACATAAACTCATACACCATAAACCCATAAACCATAAACCCATAATCCATGAACCCATATAACATATACTCACACACTATTAACCTATAAATCATGAGCTTATAAATTATGAACTCGTAAACTATAAACTCATAAACCATGAACCCATGAACTATAAACCCAAAACCCATAAGCCCATAAACCCGTAAACCATAAACTTATAAACTCATACACCATAAACCCATAAACCATAAACTCATAAACCATAAACCCGTTAACCATAAACCTATGAACCATTAACCCATAAACCATTAATCCATAAACCATAATCTCATAAACCATAAACTCATAAACCATAAACCCATGAACCATAAACCCATAAATCATAAAGCCATCAACCATAAACCATAAACCTATAATCCATAAACCCATAAAACATAAACTCATACACCATAAACCCATAATTCATAAACCCATGAACCATAAACCCATAAACCATAAACCCGTTCATCATAAACCCATAAACTATAATCTCATAATCCATAAACCCATAAAACATATACTTATACAACATCAACCCATAAATCATGAGCTCTTAAATTATAAACTCATAAAATATGAACCCATAAACTATGAACCCATAAACAATGGACCCATAAACTATAAACTTAAAACCCATAAACCCATAAACCCATAAACCATAAATCCATCAACCCATAAATCATAAACCCATGAACTATAAATCCATAAACCATAAACCCAGAAATCATAAACCCATAAACTAGAAACCTATGAACCATAAACCCATGATCCGAAAACTCATAATCTATAAACCATAAACTTATAAACTATAAACCCATAAACTTATAAACCATAAACCCATAAACCCATGAAACATAAATTAATAAACTATAACCCTTAACCCATGAACCTATAAACCCCAAAACCAGAAACAACAAACCCATAAACCCATAATCCTATGAACCATAAACCTATAAACCATGAACCCATGAACCCATAAACTTATAAACCATAAACCCATAAACCATAAACCCATAAACCGTAAACCCATAAACCAGAAACCCATAAACAATGAACCCATAAACCATAACCCTATAAACCATAAACCCATAAACCATAAACCCATAAACCATTAATCCATAAACCATAATCCCATAAACCATAAACTCATAAACAATAAACCCATGAACCATAAACCCATAAACCATAAAGCCATCAACCATAAACCATAGACCTATAATCCATAAACCCATAAAACATAAACTCATACACCATGAACCCATAATTCATAAACCCATGAACCATAAACCCATAAACCATAAACCCGTTCATCATAAACCCATAAACCATAATCTCATAATCTATAAACCCGTAAAACATATACTTATACAACATCAACCCATAAATCATGAGCTCTTAAATTATAAACTCATAAACTATAAACCCATAAACAATGAACCCATAAACTATAAACTTAAAACCCATAAACCCATAAAACCATAAACCATAAATCCATCAACCCATAAATCATAAACCCACGAACTATAAATCCATAAAGCATAAACCCAGAAATCATAAACCCATAAACTAGAAACCCATTAACCATAAACCCATGATCCAAAAACTCATAATCTATAAACCATAAACTTATAAACCATTAACCATAAACTTATAAACCATAAACCCATAAACTTATAAACCATAAATCCATAAACCCATAAAAGATAAATTAATAAACTATAACCCTTAACCCATGAACCCATAAACCATAAGCCCAAAAACCAGAAACAACAAACCCATAAACCCATAATCCTATAAACCATAAACCTATAAACCATAAACCCATGAACCCATAAACTTATAAACCATAAACCCATAAACCATAAACTTATAAACCGTACACCCATAAACCAGAAACCCATAAACAATAAACCCATAAACCATAACCCTATAAACCATAAACCCATAAACCATAAACCTATAAACCATAACACTATAAACCCATAAACCATAAGCCTATGAACCATAAACCTCTACACCATGAGCCCATAAATCATAAGCCCATAAACCATAACACCATAAACCATAAACCCATAAACCATAAACCCATAAACCATAAACCCATAAACCATAAATCCATCAACCCATAAATCATAAACCCATGAACTATAAATCCATAAACTATAAACCCAGAAATCATAAACCCATAAACTATAAACCCATGAACCATAAACCTATGATCCAAAAACTCATAACCTATAAACAATAAACTTATAAACCATAAACCATAAACTTATAAACCATAAACCCATAAACCCATAAAACATAAATTAATAGACTATAACCCTTAACCAATGAACCCATAAACCATAAATCCAAAAACGAGAAACAACAAACCCATAAACCCGTAATCCTATAAGCCATAAACCTATAAACCATAAACCTATAAACCATAAACCTATAAACCATAAACCCATGAACCCATAAACTTAGAAACCATAAACCCATGAACCATAAACCCATAAACTATAAATTTATCAACCATAACCCATAAACCGTAAACCCATAAACCAGAAACCCATAAACAATAAACCAATAAACCATAACCCTATAAACCATAAACCCATAAACCATAAAAATATAAACCATAACACTATAAATCATAAACTATAAACCCATCAACCATAAACCCATAAACTATAAACCCATAAACCATAAACCCATAAACCATAAACCTATAAACCATAAACCCGTAAACCATAAACCCATAAACCATTAACCTATAAACCATAAACCCATAAACCCATAAACCATAAACCCATAAACCCATAAACCATAAACCCATAAAGCATGAACTTATAACCCATAAACCATAAACTTATGAACCATAAACCCATAAACTTGTAAACCATAAACATATAAACCATAAAATTAGAAACCATAAACCCATAAACGATGAGTCTTTATAAACCTATCAGTGCACTATAATACGACCAACTTTAGACCTATAGTATGTAAACATTATGATGAATATATTCTCCGATTATACTAGCGCGAAAATAATATAAGAAACTATACTTTATCACTATAATGTATTATAATACATGAATATAGTATCACTACAATCCTAAACTATAGTTCACTACGGTCATTGATTATAGTTTTTTTCTGTAATTTCCATTAATGTTATCTCTTTTATTATTCCTTTGAAAATTTTCTAATTTTTCTGTTTTTTTTTTATAATACTCTTTGTATCGTCCTTTTTTTATTCCGCTGTCTGTAGAACGTAATGAAGCAATCTTACCTGTACATTTTTCCATGTCTGTATTGAGCTATGTTTATAAAATAAATGAAGGATAATTGGGAAGGGTGGTTGTATTTATAGTAAGAAATAAAGTTATTTGTAAAATTAAAGTAATTTATTTATATTTTAACATACATTTTTTCAATACAGTAATTATTATATCTCGCAAATCTTTAGCAATCATAGGTTAACTAAATGCTTAAATTTGAGATAAAACAAATTTTAAATACAAGCTTTTATAATGATCTGTATCATCTACCATATTCTCCATGACATAATCTTGTAATTCGTTATTGAGAATTGAATAATATTGTTTAAATGATTTATAGTCATTGAGAATCACTTTTGCGTTGTACAGTCCTTTTTGTTCAAGCTTACTTTTTAAAAAGTCCATTATGTGATCAGTAGTACGATTAACCTTACCGACGCGTTCGCTCAAATCGTTTAGAAGAAGATCTACTAAGACGCTTTGTTGACGAAGACCTTTGAATGTTGACTGTTGCATGACTATACCTGGTGGATGATTCAAAGTTTTTCTCTTTTTACAAAGCGATTGCCCAGGTGTTTCTTCTTTTTCTTCGGGGTCGTGAATCTCGTTTAGTTGTGGTTTTTCATCAATGCTGATAGATCTGGTGCCGTACGATGTGGTAGAATTCAAATTATGATTGGTTAGAAACAACTTAGTTGGTCTCCCGAAATCTTGATAAAAAGAATAAGAATTGTGAAAATAAGCTGTTATGGCGTCAAATTGATCTTTAAAAATATCCCAGCTACGACAATCAAGAGAGACACTTTTGTGTGAGCCACCTGAAGAAAATAGTTTGATAACCTCTTGATGATATCCAGCGCTATATTCAAGACCAATACAAATTCTCTTTGAGTTAGACTTATTGAGCGCGTAGGTAGTAAATAATAAAAGGTTCGGAAATTCCGGTTTTGCCGACTCACTTAATTCAAAATGAGCCATTTTTACGTATTGTTCTGTCCGAAGCTAAACTCTTACTAAAAATTGGAAAAGAAAATTTCATCCTACCTTGCATACAATAAATCAGAATGTAGTGGGGGTAGATACTTTAATCATAATACCCACGTACCAGCTGCACTTAGGGGCAAAATATATATACAATCGATTATTATATAGGGGGATAAGCTGGTACATATAGACCAGGTGTTCTCTGGAAAATATATACTATTATGGATGAGTAGGATGGGAGGGGGAAATAGAAGGAAGTAAATAATTATAAACATATTTTTATGCACACACAAAATTAAATTTATTAAAATATATAAATTCCAAAAATTGACATTGATTATGCTTAGATCTAAAACATACAATTGATTACGATATCATTATGAGTAACTTAACCTAGAAGTATATGTTTGATTACAAAGGTCTGAGCCTCGAGAACGTTCTCTGGCGAATGTGATCGCCCGCTTACATCTTTTGCGTTTAATTTTATTTAAAATTCTTTTAAAAAAATTTTCGGCTATTTTATCATTTTTTTTCGTGTTATTTGAAAAGAAGCTTCAAAACGCACGTAAACTAGCACTGCTACACATAAAATATAGAAACATAATAGTATACTGGCTGCAACACATCGAATCGATGCTTTGCAGTGTCTTGGTGCTCCATCGAAAAACTTTACAATTTCTTCTGAGTCTTTCAAGATGGTATTTTGAGACTGGTGGGAAACCGTAACTATCGAAATACGTTCCGTATCCATTTTTATCGATATGCATGGCTACCCAATGCGAACCAGGTTTGGTATGATCTTCGGTATTACACACTATGGCGATTGGTGTCATCATTACATTCGGAATTCGATCTGCTGCGTATACGCCAATTGTTTTGGTTTTCAGCCCTTCCAGGGCCCTCATTATCTGACTAGTGTCCATTTGTATTATTTCCTTGTGTTAAATTACAATTCTGATCATCATTATTACCCGTGTATTCTATGGATTTATCGTAGTCGTCATTGTCATCGTCTACTCCGTCGATTCTCGTAAAAGTCACACTCGATCCAAGTCTTATGATGCTATTTTTCTTGTAAGCAAGTTTTTGAAGAGAGTCATAGAATAGTTCACAACTTCTTTTAGGCAGATTTTGTTGAGATTCTTAAGGAAGTAGTGAATAAAGCCACTCTCTCAACAGATGTAATCTCTGCATGGCTCAGTTCTCCTTTTTATAGAGGTTTTCTTGGCAAGCGTGAAAACAGCATACTTCCTGCGAAGAAAACTGTCTTTATAAGTCGGTAAAGCCTGTGGTAGTGTAATTCTCTATATTTATAACGTTACGTGCCATAATAGATTCTATGTATCTAGCCTTTTCAGCACCTCTGACGTAAATTCTTACAGCATTTCTCGCTATGTTGTAAAAATGATACCGTGATTTTCGTAGAATAACATCACCATCGAACCACTGTAAACCGTGCAGACGTGACGACACGTGATCGTTACTAGTTTTTATATCTTCTGGTAAATTATCGAATTCGTAGGGTGGTGCTATTATCCAATGACCAATGACTTGTTCTTGTAGAGAAACTACTGCCACTTCCTTGGGTAAAAATTTATTATCTTTATCTCTCAAGCCTTGAATATCTATTACGTAATTCATTCTGTCGAGAACGTTAGCGCATGTGTGTTATAGTTAAGACTGAGAAGCAACTGAAGCAATTAGAAATGAGCCAAATGGTATTATAATGTTTCTCCCACCATTTTCTCTCCCCACCTTAGGCATTAAAATCCGTTATAATTCGCCTGTTTGAGTCTATTTCTAATACGTTATCGAATTCAGCGTAAACAATGCAATTGATTGTTTCCCTAAGCGCCTGCTCGAAGCGAACTTCAATACGTAGAGCACCCGAGCGAATGAGATTCCAATGTGATGAAAAATGAGCCGATAAATCAGGCGTCAAGTCAAATACAAAGAGACAGTAACCTTCTGGATAAGAGGTTCGGCTGACATCGATACCCTCGTTGAGAGAATGTATACCAGTACCGGAGAATAGTGTGTGATGAGCGTCTACATAGAGTTTATTATTTCCAGTATACTTTGGCTGTAGGGGTTTGCTTGATATTTGTACTCCATCGACGTGAAGAGAAAAAAAATTGATAGAATGATGTTGAAAGTTGAAAGGATTCAATTGTCGATTGTCGTTGAAGGCTCGGTCACTCACAAAACCTATGATGATCCTTATAGTTAACTGGCGCAATATAACATTATCAAGAGAATCTCCTGAAATTCCGCTATGCAGAAGGAATGATTTGACTCCCTCTCTTGTTATTCGGTATTTTGCAGTAGTTTTGGCCAAAGCATTAGCATGAGCCAATAGTACGGCTGGATTTATTTTCGCTCGACAGACGATTAGCGTCGCTTCTCTGACGCGTACTGAAAATTTTCCGTCATCGGTGAAATCCATCAAACAAAACGCGTCCTTGCTACGAATGAGCCTCGCTCGCATCTTAACACCGTTTACCAAAAATTCACCTTCATTAAATACATCGCAATGGTGGTAGCCAATCATATCAACAACTTTACCGGCAGCGGTAAAGTATTGACGATTCCGAGAACCGACATTGGCCCCAGCTGTTCCAGTAGCAATTGCTGGTGACGCGTCCATATATCTTGCTGTGTCCGCATACCAAAGTGCGGAGGTAAGGTGTGATGTCAAGGCAGGAGAAGCGTAATTTAAGACTGTTCCTATGTAAGCTCTGTAAGGATACATCGATGAAAATTTAGGCGCGTAAGCATAGTGCAACTTGTCATCGGGAAATATGTCGGTGCGAAAGCGAAACTCGTCTGGAGTATCTTGTTTCAACTCTAATAGAAGATAGCTAAATGGCCGACTACAGACATCGATGTAGGCTCCTTGCAAGAATTTTTGATCCTCAGGATAAACTTGTCGAGCAAGAAACTGTATTTGCGCGGGATTTCTCGGATTTTTAGCAATACGATATAATTTGAATTCAAAGATAGATCACGTTGATTTGGCCCTCTACAAAAAATATTTTGTGTGATAAAAATAACACTGATATTTTTATAGTGACAACCTTTTGTGAATAAATCAAGTACTGTATTATTCGATGATTCGCGCATCAGATCGTCGAGTATGAGTAATTTTCTCTTATCATTGTCATTGGAATAGTCACTAGCTTGCAGTCAACCTTCCCAAAATTCGATGTGTTGGTTTCCACCTACACGGAGAGATAAATCATGTTATTTTCCTATGATAAATTTAACACGTTAAAATTAAATGATTCTTCACGTAAGATTCTCATGAAATCAACCTAATTTAACCAGAATAGATCCTAACTGAAAACGCTATAGGCGCCATGATATTATCCTTTGGACAGCAGCTATAATTACTAAGAGCGCCAAGTGAATATAACCAGTTAGTCGATCCTGTGATATTCACTTACCGCTCACGGGATTTTCACGTGGCACTCAAGTAAATTCAATGGTGGCGTGACCAACCGAGTAGCGCGTGCTTTGCAGGTAGTGGGGAGAGAGAGAGTAACCAAAATACAATCTTGTTGTGATGGTAAAATAGCAATTTTTTAAATAAATTAATGAGTGTTAAATTATTAATATTACCTTCGAAACAATTAGAAATAAATTTTAAACTCAAAATTTAATTATTTTAAACAACTGGGGGACAGATAAGCATGTATCATTTCGCACAAAACATATCTCAAAGCAGGTTTAGCCTAGCGCGTAACGTTCGTGCTTTTCTTTTTGGGTGCGCGAGTTCAACTCTCGGTCAAGACCACTATTTTCATTATTTTAATATTTTTTATTAATTATTTTATTTATATTTTCTTTTTTCTAATATTAAAATCTAATTAAATATGCTCATTTTTTTAATTAATATTTTTTTAAAATAAATTATTTCTTATACGTAATAATTGAAAATATTAATAAATGAATAACAATTATATTTATAATACTTCAGTTAAATTTTGTCTTCATAAATATATATGTGTGACTATAACATAAATGAATTAATACTATAGACTAATTTATTTATTATGTCAATTTTATAAATTACATTATGAATAAATTAAATTATAGTATTATAAATCACTATTATTTATTTATTAACTATTTGAATTATTACGTATAAGAAATAATTTATTTTAAAAAAATATTAATTAAAAAAATGAGCATACTTAATTTGATTTTAATATTAGAAAAAAGAAAATATAAATTAAATAATTAATAAAAAATATTAAAATAATAAAAAAAGTGGTCTTGACCGAGAGTTGAACTCGCACACCCAAAAAGAAAAGCACTAACGTTACGCACTAGGCTAAACCTGCTTTGATAAATGTTTGGTGCGAAATGATACATGCTTATCTACCCCCCAGTTGTTTAAAATAATTAAATTTTGAGTTTAAAATTTATTCCTAATAGTTTCAAAGGTAATATTGATAATTTAATATTTATTAATTTATTAAAAATATATATATTGCTGTTTTACCATCATAATAAGATTGTATTTTGGTTACTCTCTCTCTCCCCACTACCTGCGAAGCACGCGCTACTCGGTTGGTCACGCCACCATTGAATTCACTTGAGTGCCACGTAAAAATCCCGTAAGTCGCAAGTAATTTTAACATGATGCATCGCCACGTTCATTCTCCTGGCAGCCCACGTAATTTTAAGTTGACCATCAAGAAAAAATAACATCTTTTGTATCTGATTTTAAGATGGATACCAATCATCTATTAAAAACATGAGTATCATCAAAAAATCACTTGTTTCTTCGATAATATTCGGTGAAGAAATATCATGTAATAATCACTTAAAATTTCATGGAATTATAACATGATTTTTCTCTCCGTGTACTTTAAATTCGTTACGGTATGCTTCTTGCCACTCGGCGTAATAAAAGAGAATACGATCGAAATTTATATCGCACATTTGTGTCAAACTGGAGAGAAATCGCTTTACAAAGACAGTTTTTCCGCACATAGTGGGCCCGGAAATTATACACGTAAGGGGATGTTTCCATCGTGTATCCATTTTGAATACTGAATGAAGAAGTCACAAGTATTATACTTTTTATCTTAAAAGCCCGCTTAATTTTTTTTTTAATTGGGTGGTGGTGGTGTCAAGCCGGCTTATAACCAAAAGGAAGAGCAAACGATAGGGAAAAATGTCGTCTTTTTTCAAGATAACGCTACAAGTTTTAAATTCTTCTCTTGTTATGACTTCGTGGTAAGGTGTGCGTCGTACAGATTTGAAATTCGATCGTATCTCACTTTTATTCATCTCTTCCTTATTCGTTTCTCTATGCTTTCTCGCGAATACTTCGTCTATGAGCAATTTATTACTTTCAAAATTTATTTTTAACGAATTTTTAAAATTTAAAGTTATTTCCCTAACTTTGCAACATTCATAATTATTTCCTGCAGGTGTTATGGCACGGTAAGCGTAAAACTTTGTCGCCACAGACATCATGGTATCTATTTAAGCACCAGGACCGTAAGATCCTAATTCATCCGTTATATTACCCAACAAATTACCCAAGACTGGTTCGTATTCATCTGAACCATCCTTTTTTACAAAAATACACGAATCCGTATCACAGTACAAAGTACGCCTATCAAACTTTTCCGTATGTTTGTACAATTCCAGTCTAGCCTGTGCAGTTGTAAATGCTGCTATGACCACGTTCGTATTAGCTGATGCTTCCACGAATCCTTCTCCCAATTGCCAGCTAACGTATAAAATATCATCGTTTACAGGTAAAACACTGAGAACTTCTTTGTCAGGACAGGTTAAAAGTTTTAATAAAATTTCACGCGATCTCATGATTTCCGTTCGTTTTAAATTACTACGTTGTCCAAACATTCCCCAAAAAGAATTTAAACAAAGTTTTGCTACAGCTCTCAAACCAGCATTATTTTCAATTTTTTCGTGATCCAATCGAATACCTTCATTTTTCTCATACTCGTCCAAGTACCGTAATTTCGCTTCGTCGTCATTTACACACCAGGCGGGCCATCCGCTTGCTTTTTGTTTTATTTTTAAAAACGTATTTACGTATCCTGCAAAGAGACCCCCGTTAATACCATTAAGAGGCGGCCGTATAGTTCTGTCCTTGTCTAATCTAAATTTTCTTTATTATTAATAAATTAAATATTTTCATAGAAAAGTAAGACAACCACCCAAAAGAGCAAAAGACAAGCAAACGATTCTTTTTTATGAAAAAATATGAAATTTTGATTATTTTTCAAGTGAAGTCTGAAATGGAAAAACAGTTGAATCAACTCAATCAAGTTCGATTGTTTTTCCGTTTCAGACTTCGCTCGAAAAATAATCAAAATTTCATATTTTTTCATAAAAAAGAATCGTTTGCTTGTCTTTTGCTCTATTGGGCGGTTGTCTTACTTTTCTATGAAAATATTTAATTTATTAATAATAAAGAAAATTTAGATTAGACAAGGACAGAATGATATGGCCTCCTCTTAAAGCGTGTCATTTCGTATTGCCATATTATAAATATTTCCGTTATACGGTAGCAAAGCTCAACAGATTTACGTAATTCGTCAGCCACCAAAGTACCCATAAATTCTCGCTCGCAAATGTTTTCGTGATTACAGTCGCCTTCTTGCATTTCCTTGCAACAAGAACGACAAAGAGCAAATAACAAGCGACCGTTCATTTTGACGGGTAACAAAGGTTAGTACAAGTTTCGTGGTGGTAAAACTCTACACTTTACCAGACCCTCGACACGTTGCAAATTATTATTATTTTCTCTAGTTAGTTTACGACACTCGTCTCCAATGAAAATTTTTGGATGTCCAATGGGAAATTGTCCACGTTTGCATACGTAAGGATACAACGAGCATTTATCAGTGTATTTGATTTTTTCTCCATCTTTACTTTTATAATAGGGAATAATATTTTCAGTTCTTCCGCCAAAAAATGCTTCTCGTGGGTTTAACGTAATTCTACTCATTAAAGGGTGATTACGCACGTATTCCGCTATTTCAGGATTTTTAAGTTTAATTTTATCGAATTCGCATTCCCATATGTAGCGAACTTCATATCCACATTGCTGCATTTTATTTATTTTTACGAATGTATTTTCATAAACTTCGTTAAATGTACGTCCAAAGGCGTGGCGTGTATCACGATTTTTATTAAAACATTTCGGACAACCGTGTGTGTAACAACCTTCGTATTCAAAAACTATGCCATTTTCATTCTGATTTTCTGATAAAGGAGGAGGAAGCAAGAATCCGTCTACGAAAAAACCTTCAGGCAACATAAATTATCTCGCCCTACCAGCATGAATAATTTCACACCCAATTTCTCGTTCGCAGGCTGATAACCATTAAATTGATTTCTGAGAATGTTTATCAGCACGACGATAACCTGCAGGAGGTATAATTCCAATAGTTTTAGGTAATAAGAAATTCTTTCTATAAACGAAAAAACACGCGCCTGCGATCGTAGTTGCACGTGTAAATAGACAGATCCGTCCTACGTCTAAGAAAATTTTCCTAAAGTCCGAACACGCTCGTCTTAATATTTCAACGTCCATACGACAATATTCTACGATTTCGTTTCTAAAATTAATTATATGCCCGTGCAAA